>JAYJMH010025290.1:0-18415 GCA_036873815.1 Phacellophora camtschatica
TCAAATCTTTAATGAACAACATTTCATAGATTAGACAATCTGTTTTCCCTCGACATTTGCGCAATATTTTGAATTGTCTGTGCAAATTCTCGGGCTGCATTTCATGTTGTTCTGTAATCTTTACCGAAATATTACTGTCGTACATTAATTAGGTCGGTTTGCAGAATTTCAAATGTAATTTTATAGATAACAAGCCAATGAACTAATTTAAAAAATAACAGCCTTATTTACTCAGCACCAAATTCCTATAAAATAAATATCTAACAAAATCCTTCTGCAAAATTATGTCAATTTAAGTTTTTTTTATTACTTATAGCTATTGAGCTTTGAGCTGAATGACTAAAAACTTTAAACTACTTTATAAAAGCTTAATTGAATAGTGTCGTTTCTCTTGAGTGCTTACAGATTTGCAAATCATAAGCAATTCACACATTTCCCCATAAAGACTAGGATCAATTGTATTTCAATCTATCATTTAAATTTATCAATTGATATGAAAATATAAATATATAACAATAATAACTAAAATAAAAATTAATATAAATAAATAAATATAGATAATAGTGAATAAAATGAAATTTAATGATACCTAGTGCCTTTGTTTCTTCGGTTAATTCTTCTGTTCTATTTTCTGAAGGTGAACTTTCGTAAATCATCTTTCGTTCACCACATGTTCTTTTGTCAGTAGTTCTTGCAACGTTGCCTCTAAATTCTCCCCGGACATTACCTGTTGGTATATACCTCGCAACAATAAAAGTGCACGTGTTTGTTCCTTCTGTCCTTTTTGCCATACCAATACCAAAACGTTTTGTTCCTCTCCAAATCATTTGAGTAAAATCATCAGCACCTTGTGTTCCATCTTCTTTCTCAAAATCGTACATCCTGTCACATCCTTCTTTGTACCTGCAACAACATTTTAAAATCAAATTAAAACAAAGATCAACTAATTTTAAGCTAAATATCAAATATGACTGTAACTAAAAGTGAATTTTTGTAAAGAAATTGCATCATTAGTTCGTACTCCAATACTCAGTTTTTATTTTGTAAAACAGAGCACGATTATATTTTTAAAAAGATCACTTCTGTTAAAATGTTATTAGCTTTTAGATTTTCAAAGAAGATTAATATACCCCTAAAATTTCACAAACAAGCTCGCCAAGTTAGCCACTTTGGTTATCATGCTCTCTAAAAGAACATTATGATTTTTGCAGGGAACCATATTCAACGCAAACCTACCTTGTCCAAACAACTCTAGAGAAAATCGTATATTACATAACAAGCTTGTATATATGTACACAATTAGAACAGAGATACGTTGTAAACAAGGCAGAGAATCCTCTGAATATACACAACATACTTTTTAAAAGTGTTAAATGTTTACCAAGCATAAATGGCATCTTTAGCTGTCGCATCCTCATTATTTTCTGTGCACGAAGAAAACAAATTTTCACCATCAACTAAAGATCGTTCATGTGAAAGGTCTCCTTTTCTTGATAAAACATAGGCCCATTCGTCTGCCTTGTCACTTAAAGCTTCGTCAAATTCCAACTCGGTGGCGTTGTGGAGAAGTCTTAGTTTGTTGTGAGTCATTAGAGCATCAGCTCTAAACTTCTGCTTCAATACTTCGTCTTTCAAAAAAGTTAAGAAATTAATTTAAGAAATTAAAAAGAAATTAATATAATTCAGTTAACCAATAATAAAATGTATTCATTTAACAAATAGATTGGCATTAAAAAACAGATTAAAGAACAGTTTTTAGTAAGTTTAATTCTCAGATTTTACAAGAGACTAAACACACAAATATTCTACTAAACATGCAATGCTGCACTTGATTTTCGGTATTGTTGCTCTGGCTACGGTTGTTGCTGCAACACTATAATCAATCAGCTGTAAAATCTTCATTTCGGGGAGCAGTTAAAATCGAAACGTGTAGTGCCTTTAATGCCTCCAAATTAGACACATTCTCAAAAAACTTGAAAACCATCGACGAATTCATTAATATTGAGTATAAAGGAATTGTCTTCAAATCCTTAAATAGCATTATATTTTTCACACAAGAACGTAACATGTGCCTTGCAAACCTTTATAACACTGATTATGACCTGATTCTGTAAATGGGCAACACATATTTGGGGTACTAAGATACCTCACAGCCTCATACCTTGTCATGCAAATATTTTTGCTTGGGCTATGCAAAACTTTAGCCGCTATTTGGAACAAGGTGGCACAATATTTATGCGAGGGATATTTGCTAGACATACATGTAAGTTATCTAATTTTGGTTCAGTGATTTGAACTTTACTTATATGTAGAACCATTGTAAATAAGCTTCGCTTGAGAAAAAATTATTAAATTAAAATAAAAAAAGACACATTCATCATTCGTCAAACATTCGTACAGCTTTGTTAAACATTCGGTAAAAAGTAACATTCTTACACCAATATGAAGTATTCATTCACTCATTACCTTTTCTATCAGTCAATGACGTAATCATTTCATGGGTTTTGTATAAATTCTTTATCAATTTCTTTTTCAATATTTTAAGTAGCTCTTGTGTGAGAGGTGTCGTTTTTATCCCTATAAAATTCAAGAAATATAATAAAAACATATTTCATGTCTTATTGAAGTTATTCAAGATAATGCTAACCCAAATAATCATAAAATACTCTTACAAAAAGATTCGTAAACTAATTTTGATTTTGCCCCTTACCATTCAGTAATTTCAAACAAATCTTACTTTAAATTTAATGGTGAAATTGTTGAAACATTTCTAGCAATAATAATCCGTATTTATTTGCTTATTTCCTACCTTTAATCTTATTCAAGTTTTTCCCAATATTTTCTTGATCACCAAATATTCCTTTGATTGATTTATCATCATGACCGGTCTTATTCTTAACTTGCTGATGATCATAATTTTCATGCTTCACCGTGTCATTAAAAGCTTTCTCTACTTTCTTGTCACTGTTTTTATCTGTGACTTTTAATATCCTATTTGATGATTTTTCTTCTGCTTCTTTGGAAATATTTTTCCCTCTGTCGTTATCAGTGCGTCCATCAACTTTTTTCACTGTTTCTTTGAGTGTATCATTCTTTCGAAGTGAATGTTTCAGTTTGTTGACAGCTCTTTGTGTTGTTGCCTGATTACCTTCAAAAAGCGCGCTACCAACTTGATTATGATCCTCATTTTTTAAACGAGAAGACTCGTGTAACTGTAATTTATCGTCAAAGTGCGTCTTAGAAACAGCAGAAATCTTTTCAGAACTTTGACCCATACGACTATCAGCCTCGTGAACCGCACTATTAGCCATGTTCGCTACTTTAGAACACATCGCAGAATCAAAACTTCCTTTTTGAACTTTTTCTGTAAACAAACCAAGGATGTTTCCTGCGTTGCGATATCTTGCAACAACATATGTGCAATTTAATTTGTCTTTATTTTCTTTGAAAGCAACCCCAATACCGATGTTTCTGGAATCTTTCCAAACCAATTGTGTGAAATGCCCAGCATGCTTGGGCTGTTCATCCTTTCCAAAATCATATTTTGAATCACAAACTTCACGGTACCTAAAATAGTTTAACATTTATTCATTACACATTATGTGCACAATTTGAAATTAGGCTTCCATGATTTTACTAATTTTCAGTTAACTTTAACCTATTCCCTAAATATTGAAGAATCATATTTACGATGCATCCATTCCTTTAAGAAGCACTATTCGTCCCGTTTGAAACACTTTGCCATCGTATTCAGGCCAACCATCTATTGCTTTGAAACAATATTTTAATATATTGAACAATGTGCAGTTATTGCTGAACAAAATATTTGCTTAAGAAATCAAAATAGTTTCAAAAGGCAGCAGTAAATTTATCGAACAGTGTAAAAATATTATAAGCAAATGTTTATCTTGAAAAATTTGGCAGAACTCGAAAATTTCTGACAAAATGAAATCTAGCCTTTAGATAATCTTGAAAAATGCCAGAAGATTTCTTTCTTTAAGTAAATTTTGCAGTGTTTCCTTTTGTATAAATTAATTTCATTCATTCCAATTGATAAAAAACGGTGTGCAGAATTAAAAACTACAATATGAAAACATTTGGAACTGTTGCGGAAAACACATATTGCAAAATGTAATATATGGCTCTGCTCACCAAGCTATGACAGCCTTCCATGGTTTTAATGCTCTTCCTTTTGGTACACAAGCCATGTAAAGGCTTTCACCATCCTTTGTATCAGGGTTATGCTCAAGTAAACCATTTGCTGCTATATGCTGTGCCCATGTATTTGCTTCTTTGCACATTTCTTTGTCTAAAAATATCTTAGGCGCATTGTGAACTTTTCTGAAATTATTATGAGCAGCAAGAATCTCGTTTTCATATTTCTCATGAACGTTGTCACCTAAACGAAGTAATCAGTTTTAGATGTCTGTTGTTAATTAAATTAAGTATAAATAAATGTTTTATTCCAACAAAAATACACCAAACATAGAACCTGTATTTGGAATCACATCATGACTTGGATGAAGCCAAAGGCCTCTGCAGACAGGGCTTTAAAATTTGAGAAACCAAACAATTTAAACTTCGTGTTTTACATAAATGTTTCTACCATACTATGCTCAAGAAATCGTCATTAAAACACCGAGTACCGCATTGCAGTCTGCCAAAATCAATCTTTTTTACAAAAACTTTGATGGAGTAACAAATTGTTCCTTTTATGCATTTTTGCATATTCATACGTACGACCAGTTATATTCAATTGATTTGTAACATTCTCCATTATGCCATAATATCATATATACTGAAAAATTATCTTTATACTTACTGCCAGTTATTTTTAATTGATTTGTATCATTCTCCATTATGCCATAATATCATATATACTGAAAAATTATCTTTATACTTACTGCCAGTTATTTTTAATTAATTTGTAACATTCTCCATTGTGACAAAATAGTATATTTACGGGGAAATGAAAATAAAATAATTCGAAAGCTTTCTCTGTATTGTAACTTGCTCTGCTCTTTCGTGTCTTCAAATTCTTTTTCATTAAAATTTTAATGAAAATAACTACCTGTACTCCGAACATCTCCTTCAAAACTCCTGTTTTGATTTGCTTCGTGCCTTTTTGTGATTGCGTCATCAGCAAACTGGTCCAATTTTTTGCAAAATGACACATCAAAAGTACCTTTTAGGACATTTTTCTTGAATGAGCTGAGATGACTGATAGGATTATCATCATATCTTGCCACAACAAAATAACAAGAAAGATTTAAATTTTCAATGGTAATGTCTTTTTTCGCAACTCCTATTCCAAGCTTTGCGTTTTCTCGCCAAACCATTCGAGTAAATTTTTCCGCTTCAGTTGCATCTAAATCTGATTCAAAATCATACGCTTTGTCACAGACATCTCTGTACCTGAAAATTAACAAAAACAGCTCATTTCAATGCAATAACTAATATCAAAGACCAGTGGTGTGCTATGTGTTTACGACAAACTTTGAATAAAAATAAATTTGAATTAAAAAATGTCATAAAATTTAACAACATCTTTTCGATTTAATGAACAATAATGGCAACATACATTGAAGTAATCTTTAAATACCATGTTCGCTATTCAAGCATGAAAACCTAATAACAACAATAAATTCCTGCACCCTTTATCACAGCTATGCTTTGGCAAAACGTTTCCCAAAAAAATTATCATATTAAACCAAGCCTTTTGCACTTTATGCAACCTTATAATCTTTCAATAACATCATTCTCTAATAGCAGCAAAGATTTAATTTTAAATTTTTTTTTTTTACATAGTTAAATACCTTAGAATTTTAGAAATCAAAAGTTCAAAATTTTAAACCAAACAAACCATGAAATAACAGCATCCTTCGTCGGATTATCAATTTTTCCACATTGATAAAAGAGGTTTTCCCCTTCAGCAGTTGTTGGATTTTTTTCCAGCTTTCCTCTGCTTGCAATGATATTTGCCCAGTCCTCTGCCTCAGCAGACATATGACTGTCCAATTTTAATTCAGGAGAGTTGTGAATTTTCCTGAAAGTGTTATGAAATAACAACGCATCCTCCCGCAACCTTTGAAGTTCTGTAAGTAAAGATTGCGAAAGATGTTACACATACTTAGACAATATCGTTTGTTTGTTGTTATATCGCTTCGTGCCTCCTCCCGATCTATTCCCAGCTTCTTCTATGGGATCAGAATGATGCTGGCTATCGGTTGCATACAAGTAAAACATTTCTTATCACTTTCGATAATTTTAAAGATTTCAATACTTTTCCTTCATTATACACAGACAGATGAATCTTGTAAATTGTTTATTTATCTTTTACAAACTTTGTACAAAATAAAACTAACAATCTTCTTTCCATATTCCTTTATTGTCTTGAAAAAAAATGATATTTTGCCACCGAGATAATGAGATTCTCCCAAAATACAAAACCGAGATAGAGTTGAAAGAGTTTGCCACCGAGATAATGAGATTCTCCCAAAGTACAAAACTGTTATTTTTACAAAAGTTGCAGCGGGCAAAACACTTGTTTGCAAGAGCCAGTAGCTATGATTTATCCTACAGGTTAAAGATTGGAAACAATACCAAATTTTGGTTATTTTTCATTAAATAATTAAGTTTTTGAAAGCAGATTTTGTAAATGGAAACTGAGAATAATCATTTTGATTCTCAAATACCGAAATCTGTTCTTCTTTGTCTATTTCAAATTCATATCATAAAGAAAAAAAGCGAGCAACTTCTTAACTAACAAGCAAATAATAACTTATAAAATCATACTATCTTGATTATTAAGAAACAAGCAAATTAATATCGAGGTCAGGCAAGCTTTTGAAGTTTTCTAGGAGCTCAATTTATTGCTTCTTGTATGTTTTCAAGATATTCACATCTGCAAACATGTAAAAATTCAAAATATTTCCAAAGACATGCAAACTTGCATTTTAAAAAATTTGTGATTGTATTTAAATCTTTAAAACGTACCATCTGCCTCAGGAGATCTTGTCCGCACATTCACATAATTGTTCTGTCTCTTCCTAGGATCCTCAGTTTTAATGCCACTACTTCTTTCATGATGTTTTTCTTTGTGGCTTAAGTTTATCTTCCCATCATGACTTTTTTCATTATGCTTTTCTCCTAGTTTTAACTTTTTTTGCACACCAGTGCTGGTATTTCTATGATTATAAGATTTATTCAATCCATCAGAAGATACAAGAATGTTTGCAATCTGTCCATTCATCTTATCAACTGTTCTTTGAATTCCTTTAGCAATGTTAGGGTTCCCCTCAAGGCCAGTAATTCTATTATCAATTGGCACATAATCCCAATATCTTTCCACGCCATCCTCTTTAAATCCGTCTTGTGGATAGCTGACATATTCACTCCCAAGTGATGGATCATTCTTTTGACCAGCATGTTGACTTTCGAATATGTTTCCATTTGATCTGAATGCTTGTGTAATGAATGTGTCAAATCTTCTGTTTCCATTTCGCATAGTCATGTAATTTTCTCTTGGTCCTGGAACTTCCAATGAACTGTCGAGTGCTTCATATTTTTCTTTGCTTTCATTCTCCAAGGATTTTTTGTACTCATCCCTTTCAAAATTATTTCCATTGTATTCATTTCCAAGTGATGTTCCTTCCTTATAAGATTCTGCAATTCCATCTTTGGCGTTTTCTCCATTCTCTGTGTTTGGTGAATACTGCACTTCATAAACTTGCTGAAGGTAACTTTTCTTTGTTGAATTTCCTGAAAACAAAAATTTCAATATGAAGTAACAAATTATTTATTGCATATTATTTCCTTGTTTTTGAATGAATATTTGGATGCTTGCAAATTTTATTGCTTATAAATTTAAAGTCTTAAACAATATCATATATACAACGGTATCGTATCATATATTTAAACAATATGGTATATAGAATACAGCAATTAAAAAATTATTTTAACAAAATTAATATGTAAAATTCAATATATAATTAAAATAAATATAAAATTAGTGTAATATTCATGTGTATAAAATACGTTTTTTCAAACTTGCATCAAATTAAATCTACCCTGCAGTTCTAAATTTTTATACTTATAAAAAATAAAAAATATGAAAAGACTTTTCAGGCAGGAAATCATCACAGTCTGCCAAGATCAATGGATAAAATTCAGACGAACGTGTAGATGCTTAGTACTGTCACTTCTTGGTAATTTTCCTGATACCGAAGAAGAAATTGAATCCATACTTTCAGTCTTCCCTGATCTACCCATACCGGACCGTCAATTCACTATGGAAGAATACACAAAGGCTAATGCAAGCATCAAGTATGGTAAGAGAAAGAGATGCATAAAAGGTGGAGTGATGCCAGAAGCTTTTATGTATGTAACTGTGAATGCAATTGTGCTATATTATATCAACGAAGCTTATAGGTCCGGTAAACTTCTCAAATTGTGGAGTACGCTCAACATTGTACCATTACCCGAAGCAGGTGACCTCATCAACGCAGATAATTGCTCTCAGCTTGCTTGTTGTTAAGACCTACAACAGAATGATACTCAATCGTCTCAGGTCTGACCTAGATTTCGCGACAAGCGCACAACTAAAGGACAGATAGTAGCACTGAGGATTATGTAAGACGTCAAAGAACTGTATCTGTCTGCTGTGATCACCTTTATTGACTTCAGAAAGCATTTGATACCAGACATCGAGGGAAACCAGTTGACATACTCAGACATATGGTATACCAAAGAAGTTAGTGAAGACGATTGCGTCAAGCTACTTCAAGACTCGGGCAAAGGTTATATCTCCTTATGGTGAGACGGCGCTACTTGAGATTATGGCTGGTGTTTTCCAGGGTGATACATTGGCTCTATTTCTCTTTTTTTGTTATTCTGGACTACGCTTTAAGGCTGGCAATCAACATGGGATAAGAGGAGCTAGGCTTACTATTGGGGAAGAGCAGCAAAGTATAATCAGTCATGGTCACAGAGCTGGATTTTGCAGACAACGTTAGCCTTGTTTCGGACATAGCGGAAAAGGCAAGAAAGCGTTTAATTGAGATGGCAAAAGAATACAAGAAGATCGGGCTCCAACTCCATGATAAGAAGACAAAGGTTATGTGAGGACAGTATTGTAAAAAAATGTGGAAATCAGGGATGAAAAATAAGCTAAAGAGGCGTCTGTTTGTAGCAACCGTTGAGCCAGTACTGTTGTATGGGTCTGAAAAATGGGCATTAACGGTACAAGACCATAGACCACATGCAAACATCCCGAGGGTAACAAACAAAATGAAAGAAAAAAAGATGAAACTGGCCAAGCATTGTGTCGGGCATCAAGAGATAGCGGCAAGGGCGCCAGCAGTACTGCAGAACTGATGATCGTTTTTGTTGCCCGTGCAAAAAAATGCACTGGCAGTTGCCTTTTCTAGTGTGGCAGGATGTGCCTGAGTACTGTACAAAAAACGCTCCAACTAACTGTGGTAAAAAACTTGAAAAACATTATTTTTAAAGTTTCCAAAATTTATGGAGCATATTATTTAGGAATGTACCAATAATTATATGATATTTAAAGTGTTGGCTGAGATTTCCTCTCTGAATAAAATCGCAATTTTACTGAGATCCAAGGTATGCACACAGAATTTTATTTCGTTCCCAGTTAAACCTGTTTTTAATGGGTGTGCTGCAGCAATCAGTTTGGAAACTTTGCCCGCATTCACTGAAGTGAATAAATCAACTATTGTTTCATTCAGAGACGCAAGGAGCAAATCAGAACGCCCATACTGAGGCATTTCTCTGTAGCCTTTTTTCAAAAAGAGGGCTAATTTTGCCAGAAAGTGGAAGGGCTATTGTCATTATAATATCTGAGAAATTTGGGCCTACTCTGTTATTTCTTATAAGCTGTTTCTTATTAAATATATTGCGTGTAGTGATATTATTCATTATGCAAACGATATTATTCATTATGCAAACGATATTATTCATTATGCAAACGAACGAGGGATGTGTCCTAACATTATGTTATAGTGATATTATTCATTATGCAAACGAACGAGGGTTGTGTCCTAACATTATGCTATAGTGATATTATTCATTATGCAAACGAACGAGGGATGTGTCCTTACATTATGCTAAAGTGATATTATTCATTATGCGAATGAACGAGGGATGTGTCCTTATATTATGCTATAGTGATATTATTCATTATGCAAACGAACGATATTATTCATTATGCAAACGAACGATATTATTCATTATGCAAACGAACGAGGGATGTGTCCTTACCTAATGGTCACCTAAACATTTGTTTGTTTTGGGGATTTTTGCCAAAATAAGATTCTCGCAAAACAAGTTGTTTCCACTGCAATTCATATTACATGCATGATGAATCTTTTTTTTGAAAAGTATTTTTTTGGCAGAAATGCAGTGAAAACAAACCTTTACCCGTCCATGAACCCGTCCATGACTAAAAATAAATCGTTGCATTGTTAAATTGATAAATAAACTGAAATCTGACCAAAAGTCTCGGGAAAATAAAAACATCTGACCATCGCCCCGGGCCGCAATCGGATATTTTAGGCTTAATGAAATAATCATCAATTCCTGTTAAATGTTTTTACATGCCCAAACTAAATTTAAAAAATCAACGATTCTGTTACAGATTCTGTTACAGACCTTTTTCAAATTTACTGCACTTTATTTTTGCTAGAAAATACAATTTAAAAAATTCTCCACTTGGTCAATACGAGGCTACGTTTGTTCTTCCGCCACGCCAAAAATCTACGCAGTCAAAGCGCCACTTTTTTTATTCCTGTGTGACGTAGACAAAAGGGAATTTTTCTTGTTTAGATTTAGCATTGGGTGACGTCAGATACAAAAATTTCTTAACTGAAAATTTGGGTGTTCTGTTGTCCACATAAATCAACGCGATAAACCAAACCAAGAAAAATTGAATAGTTCCTAACATACCTTTCTTTCCAATGCCATGCTGTTTTCGTTTCTCCAAAATGCTTCGTAAACGAGAGGTCGTTATTATTTTGGTGTCATTATCAACATGTTTTAAATATGCTGTTCCGCAGTACTTCCGCCTAAATCTTCCTTTAAAAATATTTTTCCGATAAGAGCCTTTTAAATTTCCTGGAGATCTGTAAATTGCAACAACAAAAACCTGCGATAATCCTTTTCTTTGTGAGTAAGCTTTTGCAATTCCGAATATCGTAGATGTTTTCCAAATGAGTTGTGTGAAACTCCAAGCTGATGGATTCTCAAGATATTTGAAGTCAAAGTGTGAATAACAAATTTCTTTATACCTGAGAAAGGAGAATTTTAAAAACAAAAATATTGATACGAAAATAATTACATTAATTGCATATAAAGAAGCAATAAAAATAAATCAAAGAGTTGCTGAGCAGATGCTTGTTCTTAAATTTTTTAAATACACAAAACAGGTATTAGATGAGGTATATGTAAAAAAAACGAATGCATTTCAACCAATTTTTGTAATACTCACACACATTTTATAAGAAACTAGTACTGGAGCCAGCTGTTGTAAAGTTAAAATACTTTCAGTACTCAGCACAAGGGCAGATTCTCTATTAGCCAATGAAATGATTTGTTTATATATGACGTAATTTAGCAAAAAGAACCAATCAGAGCGCACCATTTCATGCTTTCATTTTCAGCTCATGGCGGAGGGTGGGTCTAACAGTGGAGAAAACAACACTCTAGTTTTTTCTTCGCGACGAAAATATTCTTTTGCTGAAACTCAAGATTTTTCGCACATGGATAGACCTTGCTGAGTCGTTATTTTAATATGTAAATTTTGTTTTTGGGTTTGTCAACAGTTTTGGTGGACGCAATATTTCTTGAACCTGTGTAAAGCTTTTACTCACTAAGTGTAAAATATTCTTGAGAGCATATTTTCAGGCAAATGATTTAATTTACAGCATTATTTATTTTCGAGAGGTACCAGACGTTTGGCATGTGGTGGTAGTAGAGAAAATGAAAAACGCGCAAGTGAAAAGCAAAACCATGAAAAGACCAGAAGACGCAGAGCTTAGTGCCAGCAACCACGTATGTAAAATTTATTGGTCTATAGATGTGCGAAAAATGAAGAAAAAACTAGTGTTGTTCGTTCCACTGCCAGACCCTCCCTCCACCATGAGCAGAAAATGAAAACATGAAACAGTGCGCTCTGGTTGGTTCTTTTTGCGAAATTATGTCATATGTAAATAAATCATTTGATTGGCTAATACAAAATCTGCCCTTGTTGTACTCAGCAGGATTATTGAAACTTTATAAATTTTAATTCCCTTCGTAAGTTTATATTCATTGTAATTTTGACATGGAATGCTAATTATAGTTGCATGTAAGTGCACGAGGACGTTTTCCTGAGTTTAAAACATGGAAGTTTATTTCTGGTATCATTTTTCCTTTTTACTGCTAAAGAAATTTAAGAAATTTTCAGCACTAAAAATTGCGAAAAGTTACTTTCGGTACTGAAACGCTTTCTAAATTTCTTATAAATAAATGTATGTAACATTATTCTGTACTTAGAAGTCTGCAATAATCAAGATATCATTGAGATCTGGTGCAAATAATTACCTGAATAAAAATGATTGATGAATGAAAAGATGTAAATATATTTAAACACGTAAATATAAAACGTGGAGTATTATGAATGAATGGAATAATATTAAATAAATGGTTTCCACATTTTGCAAAAACATTTTTGTAAGTTTAAACAGTTTATTTAGTTGCTTTTAAATTTCAATTTTTGTGTCTCAAAAAATAATTTCCAATCAGCTACAAATCATTAGTAAAAGCATATCATTAACGTAAAAACAAAAAAAACAAAAAATAAAATTAAACACATTAAAATATGACATGCTCACCAAGATTCGGTCACTTCTTTGCCACTTACATCTCGAAAGTGCGTCGACGTTGACTCGTAAGTATTCTCTCCTTTCGTGAGATTGTAAAAACCATGTAGCCTGGCTGCGTCGTCAGCGAGATATTTCGCCCGTTTCGTCAATTCTATGTTTAATTTTAGTGCTGGCGCATAATGTACCGCTCGAAATACATTGTGAGTTCTGACAGCTTCGCGTTGAAATTCTCTTTCTTCTTCGGTGAATTTACATTCAAGAAGCAATTCAAAAGATATGAATGTAAAAATAAAAAGCCAAAAGCTTATATTGTGTAATCGTGTGTACATTCTCAAGCATCGAATACACGTTACATCATAAAGTAGGTTATTATTCCAATTCAGTCTAGAAGCTCAAATTGTAGCCGAAAATTTAACAACAAGTGCTCTACAAATCAAATAATTCATTTTCAAAGAAAGTGTATCTACATACCACGTCGTATCAGCTTACAACGGCTAATGCGGGTGACATTCAATAGCACGACATTGTTTACGAATATGCGCAAAATCATTTATAGAAATCCCTGATCCTATGGTACCTACATATTACCTCATGCGCATGAACTTTAGATATAAACTATCTTTTCTATTCATCCAAAGTTGAACTTATAATATAAAATATCTTTTCTTTTCTGTTTTTTCTTTGAGCTGTCTTTTTTTTTCTCAATGAAATAACACCAAAAAATTGGTTAAAATGTGCACAAAATATGCGAAAAATTGCTGTTTGTTTTTTAGAAAAACTTCAAAGGAGAACTGAAATGCCAAAACTGTTTTTTGATATGTTGTGTAGTTTTTTGCCAAAACTGTTTTTTGATATGTTGTGTAGTTTTTGACGTAGATTACAAATATCGGTTCAGTTTTACGCAAAAGCCACTCCTTAACATTATTCGAAGCAAAAAATTACCAGAAAAGTTATACAATCCTAAAAAAAGACAATTCGTAAAACGCTGTTTCTTCCCAAACGTGTGTGTTTCGAGTGGTAAAGTTTATGGACTTTTCATAACAAAGTATTTGTGACGTCAACGCATTCGCATGATCTTCGGAGAGACTCGGAGGTGATCTGCGAAATATTCGTTTTATCTTCGTTTTTGTTTTTAAACAGCTTATAATTGTGTAATTAGAATGAATTTTTCAAAAATTTCACCGGTTTCCTTAATTCTGGGCAATATTCTTTCATATATCAAAAAATAGTTTTGGCATTTCAGTTCTCCTTTAAGAGAAGATAAGATGCATCTAGGCCGGTACCTTCTCGAGCATGTATTTGTTCATTGGGTTATTTTGACAGACCAGTCAAACACAACTGAGATGCTCACAAATATTCTATCGAGTCATTGGTGAACACCTCTCTCGTGCCATCAAGTACAACTATATTACACCAGTTATTGTCATATTATTTGAATAAAAGCGTATTTATTTTCATTTATTTAATGTTTTTGTAACAATAGCACTACATCTAGTTAATACCAACTAATACAAAACTAAGATTACAATTTTCAATACTAAAAAAGAAAGGAAGTTAATAAAAGCAAATATAATATTTACACATTAAAAACGTTCTAAGAATAAGAAGATAATTTAAATAAAGCCCAGGTTCCGTAAATAGGTCTTTCAAAGTTTTATCAGACCAATTTTTTATCATTGATTTAAATTTTAATAGCGACGAACAGTTCTTAATATTAGAGGGAATATTTTTCCAAAGGCGAGCCCCTCTAAAAGATAGACTTTCAGTTTCGTATTTCACCGTTTTAACATATTGTGTCTTAAGTCGATTATTATTCCTGAAGTTGTACGTGGCACTGATTTCAATAAAAATATCTTTCATAAAAGGCGGGTTCGTGTCATTAATTGTTTTCAACATTTTTGTTGCCAAGAAACTTCTTGGATAAATTAATAGAAGTAACGGATGAAGTTCTCGAGCACCAACGTGAACCCCAAAACGAATATTTAAAAAGGTAATTCAGGAAAAAATGCAATCAAAATCGTATCACAAACCTTTATCTGAAAATAACTACAAATTTATGCCACATAAATATACAGAGAGATTGCCAAAATCTATCTCAAAAATCTCAAGATATAGGCACTTTTAAACAAAAACAAAATTAGAAACTTTTCAAAGTAAGAATTTTTGAAAGTAGAAGCCATAACATTAATACATCCAAACATGCATTCAGACAATATAATTTATCAACATTTGGCCAATGAAAGATTAAAATACAACTCTGTTCATTTTTACGCGAACTATTTATGATTGAGAATGCAAGACGTTTCATTCCGTGATCACAACTTAAAGCTGTGATACAGTAATTTGAAACTAACTTAAAGCTGTGATCCAGTGATTTGAAACTAAATTAAAGCTGTGATCTAGTGATTTGAAACTAACTTAAAGCTGTGATCCAGTGATTTGAAACTAACTTAAAGCTATGATCCAGCAATTTGAAACTAACTTTATGATCTAGTGATTTGAAACTAACTTAAAGCTGTGATCCAGTGATTTTAAACTAACTTAAAGCTGTGATCCAGTGATTTGAAACTAACTTACAGCTGTGATCCAGTGATTTGAAACTAAATTAAAGCTGTGATCCAGCAATTTGAAACTAACTTTATGATCTAGTGATTTGAAACTAACTTACAGCTGTGATCCAGTGATTTGAAACTAACTTGAAGCTGTGATCCAGTGATTTGAAACTAACTTACAGCTGTGATCCAGTGATTTGAAACTAACGTACAGGTGTGATCCAGTGATTTGAAACTAACTTACAGCTGTGATCCAGTGATTTGAAACTAACTTAAAGCTGTGATCAGGTGATTTAAAACTAACTTGAAGCTATCATCTTCCGTTTAGCCTGTTTCAATAAATTTAATATCCAATCATTTTCCTTATCCAGCAAAAAACAATAGTCAATTATAGCGGGATCTTACTTATCATGTCAAATATCTTCAGAGCCAAACTCCCATTATAGAGCGGTAATAAATAATTTTTTTAGATCTTAGCTTAAGCTATTCATCTTGAATTTCCACCAGGTAAATATACAGTTTTGTGGACTTGCTTGACTTGATGTAACGGATGTGTTCTCTAAGAATTAACTGTACATAATTAACTTGCGATTTAGTTATTGAATGTCATTTGTATTGTTCGGTGGGTCCGTGTATTGATTTATAAAAGATATGTCTATTTAATTAGAAATATTAACGATAATAATGAGCGACGTTTCGATGTCATCTTAACATCATTTTCAAGCTAAATGAAATAAAAGACGTTGTTTGTATATATAGAAAAATAAACAATAAAAAAAAGATTTTTTATCACTTTGGTAAGAGAGACCAAAGCGCTTAACGAAGAATTCAGAAGTAGATGCTGTGTTGTATCTTCTCTAACGCATGGATGAACAAACACCTTACTGGAGAATGGGTGAATAACGTTCTAGGAAAGATTGCCTTTGGCAGAAGATAGAAGATTGCTTTCGTGGGACTATTTCGGGGCACATCTTAGCTACCGATTCTGTGAAAGGCAAGATTGCTGGGGACAAAATTGGCGTCATTGTTGTTCCAGGTGGTTGTAAAAAATACATACAGGCTCCTGATGTGTACTGGAACAAGCCTTTTAAAGCCCACCACATTACCAAAGAATACGATACGTGGATGGCTGAAGGAGCACACGTACTGACTGCTCAGGGAAACTTAAAGCCTCTTCCTCGTCGTACCATTCCGCAATGGATCCTTGAAGCGTCTAGACAAGAAAATGATATTGTCGTCTTTTCAAAGTTACGGGCTGTGCCTTCCAGTTGATGGTTCCGAGGACCATAACATACACTGTTTCAAGGCTGGTCAGCCATGCAGTGCAGGAGCGGAGAGATTGATGGCCATGTCCACAATCATGGATTCTGAACGGGAAAATCCCTTTCAAATTATGACAAACTCTGACGTGGAAGAAGCGACGCCAGAAGTGATGATATTATAAGATGTCGACAATGATGAACTTATTGACATTGACTGAAATTATTTAAACTTTTGGGACTTGAAACGTGTTTGAGATTGTTCAGTTTTGTATTAAAAAATTCTTCAGTTTAAAAAAGTTACTTTTCTTCATTCTTGAAAGTTTGAAATAAACGCCCCCTCGATTAAGCGCCCCCAAAATGTGCTGGAATTAATAAACGCTTAATCGAGGAAATACGGTATTCCATTTTATATCCATACAGGGGGATGGAAGTACGATTTTCAGGGGGTTTCATCACAGCATATTTCCAGGGGTATTTTTTCAATTTCCAATTTTTCCAGGCCATTAAAAGTTCAAAAAGTACTTCCATTCCCTGCCCTCCACCAAACTATCCAAGAATTCCAGGGGGCAAGAATAGCTAAATTGTCTTCCACGGGGTGTGCAAGTTGATTTTCCAAGCGGGAAGCGGCAATAAAAAGCTAAAAATCCTACTTCCATCCCCATTTATGGTTTTCCATTTATGGTTTTCTAATGGAATAGCCCAATGCGAGCACTGCAAGAAGAATAATTACGAAGTCACTATCCTTCCAAGCGATTAATTAATTTGTAATAACTGCTGGATAAAAAATAAAAACAAGCTTACAAACCACGCTGCGTCAGACATAGTATCTGACGACCTGACAAATGGAAGAGACAACTCGCCTAGGCCAGAAAGCGACTCCCAAGGTCAAACAGGAAGAAGTGCATTGCCAAATAATTCAAACGCTAGCCCAAAGAATTTGTCATTAAACAAATGTATTAAGAAGAAAATTACTGACTACTTTAGTCTATTGACCAAAGAAAAGGCTTTACTGAAAGTAATCCTACACTGTTTTGATGATTGCCAACATACATAACGGCAGATGAATCGAATGGAATAATGTCGGCATACGACTTCTGCGACGACTGGTATCAGTTTTCAGTTTCAGTTTCAGTTTATAATTTTAAAATTCCATACTACATACAAATATACTTTAACAAAGCAAAATTAAACTTGACAATAAAGTTACATGTAGAAATAATATTATATTGCAAACCTATTAATTTGTACATAGTAGAATTTCTTAAATCTACAATATCAATCTCCAAAAAGGCTCAGCCCATGGCGGAGATACACGATACTCACACTACATCACACCTACTTTACCTAACTACATATAACTATAAACGATATGCTAAAGGATTAGTAGTTTTGGTGCAAGGGCACTTGATCAATATATTTTACTTTGGCTGCATGGCAATGCATACATGCTACAGTTGAGTAATATGACAGATATGAAGGACTAATATTAACAGAAGGCTTGCATAGTTTGCAATTGTTTTAACATCATAACTCCACTGAGCAGCAACGCAGTTGGGTTTGCTTTGTCTTGACCATTTGCAAACTATGAGGAGCTCTCAAAGGAGGAGCTCTCAAAGTAGTAGCTGAACTAACGAGAAGAGAGCACCCCCTTTCCTAAGATCATATATATATTATTTAATTGAAATGGTTCAAGTTTGCAGTCATTAAGCAGAAAATCAAT
>JAYJMH010025301.1:0-18415 GCA_036873815.1 Phacellophora camtschatica
GACAAAACAACTATCGACGTGTAAGCTTTCAGAGCCTCGTTATCATACTTATATACTGCTCCTCCTCCATTTGCACGGGCAAGCCTACAAGCCTCCATATGCACGCTTTCCTTACGTCCTAACAATACATTTCACAAACTAAAGACTCTTTTTATTTTTCTCTCTTATGATGCCAAATAAATTAATCAAATGCCACCATATTGTTTAAGTAGTAAATAAGATAAGCCGCAATTTTTAGTTGTGAGCCACTGACGAGCGTAGCCAAGTGCAAAATATTAAAATTGAGTTAAAAATATTTCAATTCATTATTTTATTCATTTACATTTCATTATTAATACAATTATTTTACATTTCAATTCATACTACAGCAATCTGTAATTTGACAATCAAATATAGGGCAGCATCATCGCCCTGAATGGAACGTCGCCCTAAAATGAAAAACCTTCTTTTTACCATCAGTTCATTCTCCAGACGTTGTGGAAACAATTAATCTGATAAAGAGAGCATCTGGCTTGAAGTTAGAACACCCCACTTTCATAAGGTGTTTCATTTCAGGAAGATAGAAGGGATGGAGGGTGGGAATCGTCCTTCTTGCTTTAGGCAACTTCTTGCAAATAGCACGAGGCCAAGGGATTATGGGAAAGCACCTGCGTAGACGGGGGAGGCAGAGTCTTCAGTGACCGCTGTGAATTGTAAATGACCCCTATGTCACGTCATTAACTGCGAATAGCCGTTCGCTCGATATTAAAAGGGTTAAATCTTTCAAATTGAAGGTTTTTTTGAGAATTCACATTTTTTACTTTTTGGATTTCAAATGGTTATTTGAATATGCTGACGCTTTTTAATTGTCATAGATGTGCTCATAGTTTGCAAATTTATTTTAGAATCTGTTTTGTATTTCGCCGAATAAGAGTATGGTGCAAAAGAGAGCCAAGAATAACAAGGCATTAGTCAAGGTGAGTTTTGTCATAACGTATTGTCAAAGTTTGTTCTCTCAAAGTTTGAGTCTTGACTTGCGAAAACACTAACCGGAATATAGTTTATCTAGCCGCTATCTTCAACTCTTAATGGACACGACAATTTGTTCCAAATAAAAATTAATAAAAATTATAAATATTTAAAAATTGATATTTTAAGGCCCCATACCCCCCTCTTGTCATTGCTACTGTCCATATACGGTAAAATCCCGCAAACAAGAACATAAGAAAATAGGAACTTACAGACTGTTTTTTGGGAAAATTCTACTCGTAGATAAGAACAAAAAACAAACAGATTTCTCTCAAGATTCAGAAAGCACAGTCTTTAAGCATTAGTTTATGTATAAACTCATAACCTTTGATTCCAGACATCTGAAACAATTGTAATGGCTATGTAAGTTACTTATGTAGGTTATGTAAGTAAGTTACTTGTTCCAAAATTTAGAATGAAACGACCCCCCTAAGTGTATTAAATACATACTGCATAGCTTTGCTTTCATTGTAGTCATGGCGACGTAAGTGGCCCTTGGGACAAGAACCTCACCCTGAGAAAAACAAGAATATCACTTTTATATAAGAGCACAATCAGTATGTTTATTGGAAAGTATGCTCTTGTTTGCGGGGGTTTACTGCACTGTCATGAGGTTTTTTGTTTTTTTTCCCAAGGTTACGATTGGCGAGGGTGGGTTGCAATACACTCTGGGCTATGTGCGATATACAAGCACCAATTCTGTGGATAAACCTTTTCCGTGGCTGTACATTTACATCTTTGTCGCAATTGCTGTCGCTTTTATCATTGTAATCATCGTTCTTGCTAAAATTGTTCGTCGTAAGAAAAAGAAGGAAAAGAAATACCAGAAAGTTTACCAATCAAGACTTGAGAATCTCGAATTGAAATATGCAAGGGAGTGCAAGGAAGGTTAGCTAACATTTTTTTTTTCATTTGATTTTTTAAGAGTCTGTTTATTCATAGTGAGTAGAGGGCGTTCTACCTTAAAGCTCACAAATAAATGCAAATTTAATTTCCAATTTTGACAAATGAGCTTGTTTGCATATTACTGGATAATATCCCAAACTCTAAGTTTGCCCTTCGGACATCCATTCGAGCACAATTTGAGATTTGTAGCTTCGCAGATTTAGAGCTACAGACTTGCAAACAGAGATAGTTTTTTGGGGCCACCCGGTAGTACAAGGACAATTTTAATACAATAAAAATCCGCACAAAAATGTTGTTTAAGAACTATCAGGTTGGAAAGGTACGTTTTTTAAAACATCAAGCTTACAACTTCAGTTTTGACTGCAATTTTGTGAAGCATTAGCAGCATGTATATAGAATTTTCTTCAGATCTCGTTCTCCATACACTCTTGGATAAATATCCATACTTCTTCTTGATGAACATCGCTGATCATGAAATTTCTAGGTTTTTATAGCCGGGTTTTTACTGCAGTACACACATTTTTCTGCATAAGAAAGCAGTACTGGAACTCTTGAACAGTTAAGACAGACAGAATATCAAGAAACTTTATTCCTCTTCGGCTCTTCGTTTATTTGTATTCATAGGAAGTGAAGGGAAACTGACTTAATCTTGACCTGAAATGGTAATAATAGTTTCACCTAAGTGCCTCAGGACGTCTTCCTGAGTTTAAAACATGAAAGTGTATTTCAGTCATCGTGCTTACCTTTTACTTCTCAAGATACATTTAAGAAAGTTTCTGTACTAAATTTTTTAAAAATTACAAAATTTTCAGTACTGAAGCGCTTCCAAAGTCTTTGCTCCCTTGGTGCTTCTTTAATTCGTGGTATTTTGCATTGTGAGATATTGCATTTTCAGGAGGATATGTTTTTTTACTATTAATAATTACTTTGGTGTTTTTTGCAGCTTTTGCTGAACTGCAAACTGAAATGACTGATCTGACAACTGACATGTCTACATCTTCAATACCTTATTTGAGATTTGAGACCTACGCTATGAAACTGTTATTTCCGGGAATCGAAACACATCCAATTATGGAAAAAGATGTAAGTTCTGTTGAATTCTGGAATTTTGTAAATTGAATATTAACTTGGTTACACGTAATTTGTTTTGTAAGAAACTAAGCTCCGGGGTTGGTAGCCTGATTCTTAAATTTTGGGGCATTTTTGCTGCCAAATGTTTCTTATTTGTTTCTTAAAATTTTATCTATCATTGGCTCATTGTCGAAAAAAATTCTAATAGGAGTAATTGAATTTTTGAAATTTAAGAGCATCAAGCCTCGGCAAATAAAGTGTATTCAGATAAAAAGAGTTCCTTTCTGGTCATTGACACTTTTAACTCTAATATGTCTTTTTTTTTAGTGCAACAAGAGTGATACGTGGAAGAAAGACATGTCATCATTTTGTGAACTTTTGAAAGAAAAAGAGTTTTTGCTGATATTCGTTAAAACTCTTGAAGCCCAACATAGTTTTGCAATGCGTGATAGGTAATTATATCGTTATGCTTGTTTGATTCTATTTCGTTTGATCCTTCACTTTTAATTGAAGCATATCTAATTTATATCTCATAGAGAGGCAATCAATCAATCAACATTTTTCATAGAATGCAACAACTAATCTACATACAACAATAGAGATGTATTCTATACGACCCAGATAAAGCAAGCTTAACTAATAATAATTGGCTTTCAGAAAAGGTCACTATTGCAGGCTGCTCGTTCGATCCGCGGATGTTTGCGACGAAGTAGAAATAAAATAAAAAACAGGAACGACACAAAAAAACGATAAATTCAGCAATATATTTGTTACTAGTATATTGTTAACTTAACTAGTACTACATGTTAAACACATTGAGAATATAACGGACGCACTTTTAGCAAGCATAGCAGAGGTATTAATCGAATTAAACATCTTTCGTGTTTCAGATGTAAAGTTGCTTCTCTTTTAATGGTTACTTTACAAGACGATCTCAAATATATCACTGAGTAAGTACACTATTCATTTTAACACAAGTGTGCAATTGTTTTACTGTGTATAAGTACAGAAGTTTTCCATTATATACCTATAAAAGTAAAACCGCTTGAGTTGTGCGGTGTTTGAGAAATCCATATAATCAATCGTTCTTGCAAAAATTTCCACATTGTTTTGTTATAGTATGCGATTTTAAAAATTGCTACTTACGGTTAATGAATGCTTTGCCGTGAATGAATGCTTTGTTTACACATTAGCAAAACCTGCCTTATTACACTTGCGGATTTGTCTACTTTTGTTGTTTATAAATAAAATTGATTTAGTATGCTTGTAATTTTTTGCTTTTGATGACTAAAAAGATCCATTCTTAGATAATTTTTGGTGTAACTATACAAAGAAAATAAATGGATTTGTTACTTATTAATGTTCTATTTTCTGTTAATTATATGTTTACTTCGCCAGCATTTTGCAAGAGTTGTTATCAGATCTCATTGAGAGGTCAGTGGATTCTGGAAGAGGCAAGCTGCTACTTCGAAGGTAATTTGTTTAGACTTCATTACATGTTATTTGACGTACGAAAGGGGTAAAATAAAATTCATATAGCTTTTGCCAGTTGCTTGTTAGTTATGCCCAGAACGAATGAATATAACAAGAGATTGAAAGCGGGTTATTGGATTCAGTTATATGTAAAAAGGGAACTGAAATTTCATCTCAAAGGATGATTGATGTAGAGACTCGGTCATCAGAAATTCGTTTTTTGTTTGAAAACGTCCTTTAAGCGTAGAATTTAGGTGATTTTTTTGAACAGTGAAGCACCGAAAGACAATTTGAGTTGTATGCATGCGTTTACAGTAGTAAAGAAAACCTGAAAAAATTATTAAAATTGATCATATACCTTAACAGTAGGCTGTTGGACAGGACGAGCTAATTTATTTTGTTTCATACCTGCCATGTATTTTGTTCAAAACATTTCCAAATATGGAAAGATTTTAACAAATAATAGAATTTAAAAATCTACCTTTTTTACTTAGTTTGAAATACGTATTTTAATGACATATTTTCTGATTACTGTTCAAACAATCTAAATGTTTTAACAAGGCATTATTTATTGTCAGAACTGAGTCTGTTGCAGAAAAGCTACTTACAAATTGGTTATCATACACATTACACGAATTTCTTCAGGTACGTGTAAATTTTTGTGAGCAGCAATTTAATTTGTTTTTGTGATTTTATTACTAACTTTTGTGGATATTATTTTCACTTGTGTTTATTTTTGTCACGAACGTTTGTAGTTTTATCAAAGTGCCGGGTGGGAAAATTTGCTGTGAGCGTTTGCCAATTCATTCTTCAAAACCCAAACGAAAATAGGTTGTAATTAATGTTGAAAACTATTTCTGAAAGGCTAATGTAAAGTTATAGTTTAGTTTCTTTGTAATGGCATAGTTTCTTTGCATCTAACCTTTCAATATTGGTTTCTTAATTTTTTGCAGCAAAGAGTTGGTGAGCCTCTTTTCAGACTTTTCTCTGCTCTGGTCTCGCTGCTTGATAAAGAACCAGTGGATTCTATTGCATGCGAGGCACGCAACTCGCTTAGTGAAGACAGATTGCTGCGACAAAAGGTCGATTTCGAGGTATGGATGTGGTATATTTTTATACACACACAATAGGCTATATATAGTTATTCTTCTTCATGCTTTTTTATTTGTTCATATTGCTTTTTCCAAGGTAAAGGTAATTGGTTAATAGATAGGTCAAAAATAGGTAAAGGTAATTGATTGAAATTTATCATGTGGATTGTTTTAATCAAAATTTTGACAATGGATACAGTAGATCCTCACTATCAAGAAACTGCGAATGAAAAAACTGAGGCTCGAAATCTTCAGGAGAACAATACTAGAACAATATAATGATTTGATAAACGATGAGGATAAAGCCAAATATTCAGTTTCTTAACAGAATATACTCATAACAAGTTCTGCATTTACAGGTCATTACTGCTCATGTTGAATATGATGGAGATGACATGATTCAAGTTCAGCTCCTGGATTGTGATTCAGTAAACCAAGCTAAAGAGAAGATATTAAATGTCATATACAAGGTATTGAAATTTGATTTTTATAACAGAGTTTTACATCTGCTCTTAAAAAAGAAATATTAAAAAGGTTTATGTATGCGTTAGGGATAATATAAGTCTTTTCATATATTTTGATGTAATTTCGGGACAGTGTAAATTGGATGATAGTTCTGTTTAATTTTATTCTAGAATGTTCCATTTTCACAAAGACCTGTTAAAGACAATCTGGTATTAGGTAAGCGTTCTGCTAGCTTCAACGTGACTCATAGTTTTCAATTATTGGTTTTCTTGAAAGTATTTACTTTTCAAACAACATCTATTTATCAAATCGATAACAAATTACTGTTTGTCAAAATGATGTATTGTTTTATTTTTGGTTGATCTTAAAATTATTTTTTTTAAATACTCTTCAATCTGAGTGAATAAAAGGAAAATAAGGAGGACGTTTTCTTTTTTTGTGTGGAAATAACCTATGAACAACAAAATAATTGCTGCACAAATATGTTCACAGTTGTTTTATGTGTAAAAGTATGTGAACCTCAATTTGACATCTTTAATCTTCAGATAAAAAGTCTTAGCAAGGGCAATATTTCAAATTTTGGCAGCAAGATAGCAAAGCAATTTGCAAATATTTTGAAAGACATGCTTTTGAATTCAGTCATTCTCAAAAGTTGGCTTTCATTTGTCTTTCTCAAATGTTTTTGTTATTGATTTAGTTCATGGTGTGAATTTTTTTAAGCAACTGAAATTTGCTTTTTACGTACTCCTTACTTGCTTAAATTCTTTCTTTTGGGTTAGATTCTTAAGCAAAAATTTCAACAAACGTATTTTATTTATAAAGTGTACTTGACACCAAATGGTGGTGAAAAGATTTTGCACCAGGAAGACAGCACATGTGAAATTGACGGGGAATGGAAGAGAATCAATACACTCGAGCATTTCTTAGTAAGTTTGATTTTCTGACTTTCGAAAATATTATTATTTTTAAAAAGCAAACAAACAACATATAATAAATAGCATTTAAAACAGAAATGTTTGAAAGGAACATAACTCGTGTACTACGCCGATTACGATGATGGAAGCTTCTGCGAGATTAAAACCTTTTCCAAAATCGTTTATAACTTAAGCACAAGCTTCGAAAAAAATTGCTAAAAATTATTTTCAAATAGTTTATTCCCTCTGGCATAGATATAAACTTTAATAATCATAATCAGCGTAGGACATGATCGATGGTAGCCCGTCCAAGATTATCCGTTTTTTGGCGCTTCCGATAATGAAATTATTAAGATGCATTTGTTTTCTGGTATAATATATCTAAAAACAGAAAACAAGTAAACCTTCGCCCCTTTAACGGCCATATAACCTATTACTAAACACCGTAAAACATCGTATTTTTAAATAAATGCAGAAAGAATGTTTTACTTAATTTGGAAGTTTAAATATCAGTTCACCCTGGTTTAAATCTTCTGAATTAAGTTGATTTGGTTTTTGATACTGTTACCAGTTGATTAGAAATTAATATTGGCACGAAAGTAGTTGGGTACCACATTTTCACGGGGTATCACTTTTTCTTTGTCTAAAAAAGGACCCGATTCGAGGAGAAGATACGAAATTAATACAAAATAAGTATGATGACTTTTACAATTTGAAATTTTTTTTTTCTCTAGATTCCAGATGGATGTCAGCTAAGATTGGTGCCATTTTCTGTGTACTCTGATGATACTGGCACTCCTGGTAGGTTGGATGGTAAGCCAGTGGCGTTAGTTTTCATTGGCCATAATACTCCCTGAACAACAGGGAGTGATGAGAATGGTGTAACGTTTTTAGCAGAGAGTTTTTCTAAGCAACCTTTTTTTAATTTTTAAAAGCATAACGAAGCCCCACTGCATAAAGTTTTATAAAGGAATTATTTCCATTCTGCACACTCTAACTGCAAATTTTTGGTAAAGTCATTTGAGCGGAATTAATAGAAGGTTTCAAAGATATTTGTGAAAAAAGATTGTATTGTTTTCTTTTTATTTGTGTTTATATTTAAAATTCTGCTTTCTTGCGGTTTTGGAGAATTGATGAGCCTAATTCATGAAGAGCTTTTGAGACAGTAAAGTAGAAAGTAAAGGTTTGCAAAAGATGTATTCCTTTTGCAAAATCGCCTTTTGGGTGTGCACTTTGGTACTTTATGCTCGCACATCGCACCCGTCCTTAACCTTAACATCTCTATTACCCGCTCAGTATCTTAACATCTCTATTACTCGCTCAGTATCTTAACATCTCTATTACTCGCTCAGTATCTTCACTTTTGCAAACAAATGCAGTATATTGTCATTTTAAACAGCGTCCTTACTTTATTTGCAGTGTTCCGCGACACTTCTTTGCCGAATGTGAATTTTGCACCAAGTCATAGCAGCACTCCAATGCTAAATAATCATCATCATGATAACGACTCATACAAATTATGGCATCTGGTATGTGCTATATGTTGTGTTGTAACATATATTTTGTTATTTTGTTTGTTATGTCATAGTACCGTAAATCCTCGAATTTTTGTCTTTTTTAGGTGGGGGCTTATTTGAAGAGGGGCTTATTCGAGGTGGCTTATTAAAACCTAGTGTGTAGCTAGGCAGAAAAAGTACCAAAATGGATACAGCAATATAAAATCTCCTTAATAAATTGTAAAATAACATGCTTTTAATGCAATTAAAATTGGGGGTAGGGGCTTATTTGAGAGTGGGACTTATTAAAAATTATCAGCTCTAAGGTGAGGGCTCATTCGAGGGGGGGGGGAGCTAATTGGAGGATTTACGTTATTTGCTATATCATACATTTTATAACAGTGCTCTACATGCGAATGGGCTGGTATAAGCTTTTGAAATGTATTTGGATAAAATTGTTTGGTTGTTGTTAAATCCTGTAGTGAATGTACTTTTGATGACGAAGAAAAAAAATAATTTGAAGTAATTAAAACATTGTGCTCTTCAAACTCAAAAACTAATTTCATAATTTGGCTAGAGTGCAGTTTAACGGACGGCCTCTGCCAAGTAACATCGTATTTGACACAATTCGATTTCAAATCAAATGTCGGCTTTATAAACAAGCGTGCACTCTTTCAGTTCAAACATAAACTGATAACATCGAGAGTTTGGGGAAATAATTGAAGAAATATTCAACGATCAATGTAACAAGGATCATCTTGGTAAAGAAGTTTTACATCCAAGCAATTTCATCTGACTGTTTCCTTGTGATCGCCACCCACTCAACTGCACTCGCCCTACAACATAAAATTTCACATTTTCATCAGAGCTTTCATCTTGTGCTTATCTTTTTTATTAAGTTGGTTTGCTTGTGCTACCCCCTGCAATTCGAAACCGTGGATAGGATTTACTTATAAATTATACTTAAATCCGGGTGTGAAGGTCATCATGTTTTGGTTATCTTGTTAATGCTGCGAAATGATACCTTCGGCATCTGTAGTTTCTTGTTTTCGTCTTGTAACATGTTTTTCCTGTATACCTAAAAAAAAGCTTTGTCCAAACTTTATTATTTATCGTAAGATCGATGCCATTAATAGTGAGGACCCGGAGAAAATGTCTTTTCTTGTTAGGATGGCTCACCATAAAGGAAGCATTCTTTAGATTGTAGTTTCTTTGGTCTACATTTAAAAAAAGAGTATGGTTGTATTCTAGGTAAAATCATCAGATTATCCAACGGAAAAAGAGGATATTAGACAAAACAAAATGATGGCTGAAGTGTATTTGACTCGTTTATTAAAGACAAAGGTAAATTTGAACTTTATATTTTAATTGTCTTGCTGACAAACAAAGAGAAATGTAACCGTATCAAGCCAAAAACAAAGCACGGATTTTTACCGCGAAATGGTCCTCGAAATCTAGTGCAAGAGTTGTTCATTACAGTAAGGACACTATAGAAACTTGTAAGAAACCGCAGGCTGATTTTTTCAAAAATTTACAACTAGTTTTTAGAAATTGGTTCAAAGAGTTAAGTTAAATAGTAGAATCATTTCAGATAATATAGTAGCATTGGTATGATTTTCCTATCGCATTGTTTGCAGCATAAGTCAGCCCAACTCTATATAATTTTCCAGAATATTAAGAAACCAGACAGGCTGATTTTGTTAGTGGCGGGTTCTGACTGTAGGTCAACAATAAATGTGTCGTTTCAAAATTGTTTCTAATATCTTTTATTTTGTATAATTTTTTTCGCTTTATAGACAAAAGATATTGTAGAAAAGTCTTTTAATATTCACGAGCATGGCATTTACCAGAATTCAGTGATATTTCCGAAATCTTCTGTTAAATATAAACCTTATTTTTAGGGAACACTTCAAAATTTTGTGGACGATCTTTTCGAAGCAACGTTTTCTGTATCAATAAAAGGCACCACTATACCTCCTGCCATGAAATTTCTCTTTGACTTTTTGGATAAACAAGCAGCACTTTTAAATATCACAGATGGAGAAGTATTACACACTTGGAAAAATAATTGGTGAGTTTCGAATGCATTTATGGAAAGATTTTGATGATTTCTGGTCTCGTCCCTGAATCAATCATCGCCCTGAATGAATAACTTACTTGTTTACAATAATTTTTAAGAATTTGTATGATTTAACTTCAATCTAGATGCACACTTTATGGGTTTACGTCAAAAAAATAATTAATAGTAAACAAGACGATGATTCATTCAGGGCGGTGATCCATTCAAGGACGAGACCGCCCTACATCTGTCTGCGTAGATAATTAAGAGGTTTTTCAAGAATGTTTTCCATCATGGCTATTTGAAGTTCAGGTTAGTTTAAGCAACATTTAATAAAGCATTGGAAATTAGGAATTTTAAAATCATTTCCTGTTTGGTTTATAATTTTGAAGCGTAAACTAATGTAGAATTGTAAACTAAAGATATTTTGTATCCTCAAGATTTTACCATTTATCCAAATATTATTATGAAATAAAACAACAAGTTTATCTTTCTTCGTTTTATCCTAACTTTATACTGGATGAACCAAAAAATGTCTGCTTTTTTCTTGACTAACCTGCAATTCTGTTCGTAACTAGGCCGTAAAAATAACGCAGAAACATTCCCAAAAGATTAACTTAGATTTTGAGATACCACTCAAACTTCTGCGTTAATTCTAAGGCACCCAAATAGCGAAAATAAACATTTTGTTTTTCTTTAAATTTCGAAATAAATTGAGAATATATCTTTAAAGTCCTCCATTCCGTGATTCAGTGCTACCGCGTGAACTTTTTTTGTCTTCCCGCTATATGAAAATGAAATTTTATAAACGGAAATTTACATAACTTTGGAGCTCTATTGGCTTTTTGTGAATGCCGGCAGGTATTAAGATAAATCTTTAATTCATAAATTAGCGCACTGTTTTTTCTTCAATTTTTAGCCTTCCTTTGAAATTCTGGATCAACGTCATCAAAAATCCAAACTTCGTATTTGACATTCACAAGACAAATATAGTAGATTCGTGTTTATCCGTCGTTGCACAGGTAACTTTTTTTTGAATTTTTATTTTAACCCTCACACCCCTGGAAGGGTCACATGGTCAATTGCTACATAACATAGAGAATCATATTTTCAGGAGGTAAATGCTGAGAAAAATTTTCGTTTCGTATTCATTTCAGATATTTATATAGTTTATATAGTTTATCTTTTGAATTAATTTTTTTTTTATCAATTAATTTGTGCTGGAGTTCTCATCATTATTTTTGGGCAATGACTTATAATTATAACAACATTTTGTTTCCAGTTATTTATGGATTCTTGCTCACCAGAAGAACACAGATTAGGAAAGGTAATTTTGAATTAATTTCATTTTTAATCCTCGGTAATATTCGGTTGGAGTTTTGAGATTTTAGAAAGATAATTTTCTTGTTTATGTTACGTTTATATTTATTTCACTTTATTTTTATATATATTTTAAAGAGCTTTAATTAATATTTTAGGATTCTCCATCAAACAAACTTTTGTATGCAAAGGAAATTCCAGACTATAAAAAGAGAGTTACAAGGTAAATTGTACAATTTTACTAGAGTTTTTCTAGAGAGAATTGTTGACTTTCACGGGAAGCAAGAATTTTGAGGCAAATTAAAAACTTGTCAGCATTTCTTTTTTTGTACCTGGTGCACCACAAAAATGTATCCTCGTTTGATGGGCCACCAGAAATCATTTCCCTTCCCGATTGCAATGATAAAAGTTAGAAACAACACAGTAAGTCCCCGCATCCGCTTTTAAGAAATTTGTTTTTTCAGATTGAGCCCTATTGTTTAAAAATAGTTTCTATCATTTTCCTATTGTTAATTTGAAAAAAGCAGCCAAAATGATTTTTATAAGTGGTTTCTTAATGGCGGGGCCTTACCACAGTAAGAATATATATCTATATCTCATGACTACAACTGTTAAGTTGGCCGCAATAAATGATTTTTGAAAAGATTTTGTTCTCACTATTAATAAACCTATGTGTGAAACGAGTGGAATTTTGTGACATTTTATCATTAATGGTTAAAGCTGTTTTGTGTTGATTTATATATTAATCTAGCTTTAGTTCTAACTTTTTATCTCTGATTATAGTGTCGATTTATAAAATTCAGGATTACCATCAAATTCCTTGTTTTTTAAAATATAATGTATAGTTTAAGGCTAACTTAGAGATTTGGAACGTTTCTTGTCAGAAAATAGAAATGTCACTTTAGTATTTGGCAATGTCATCATTTTCAAACAGAGATAAGAACACGTAGTGGTAATTTGCTCAGCAATTTAATTTTTAAGAATTTATAGTGTATGGTAAATGTGGCAAAGAGCATTATGTTTATTTATGTTTATGCTACATATTTATGTTTATGTTTATGTTACATATTTATGTTTATGTTTATGTTACATATTTATGTTTATGCTACATACTTATTTTTATGTTTATATTTATGTTACATATTTATGTATATGTTTATGTTACATATTTATGTTTATGCTACATATTTATTTTTATGTTTATGTTTATGTTTATGTTACATATTTATGTTTATGTTACATGTCCATGTTACATGTTTATGTTTATGTTTATGTTTATGTTTATGTTTATGTTTATGTTTATGATAGGTTTTATGCTGAAGTTAAATCTTTGCAACCTGCAACTGACAGGGAATTGACTGAAAGCTTTGCAGCAATATCTGATGTAAGTATTGTTTTTTGTGAATAAGAAGTAAAATACTGTTGAAACAATTTACTCATCCCCTTTTCCTAATTTCCTACACCTTCTTACACGATCTGCCCATTGCACAAGTGGTAAGTGCAGTGCCCTTGCGTCGCGTAGAAAGGTTTCAGAAGCTTAGAAGGGATTAGAAAAGTCTTTGTGCTTTACTGGAAACTTTAGTATTGCATATTTCTAATTTTAGCAAGTATTTTGGAATTTCGGAATGTATCAACATTAGATATTAGCATTTCTATAACAGTGCAGTTTGTACAATGTTTTTAGCGAAAGATCGATTTGCATATAATGTTTTCCAAATTGTCGCAAGCACGTTATTTTTAGTTCATACTGAAGCCCTTATAGTTAAGATTTTATATTGGTAAGAACAGGCAAAAACATAATTGCAGTCAGGTTTTTTCTGAATTCATTTCTTCTTTCTTTCAATGCACGTGGTTTCTTTTTGCGCAATTTATTTCCATTTTAATCATGGAATTGCATAAATTGGTCGAATTTTTGTTTTGTTTCGTGATAAATTCATTGTTATCAAGAGCCAATCGTAAAGCAATACAGACAGTTGATCACATATCGACACATCGTATTTGCTTGGAATTTGGAATCTTTGACTTCCATCAATAGTTGAAAAACATCACAGTCGCACTGTCATTGACCGGAGGAAGGTTGAAGAAAATAAAGGAAAATTATGTGCTTCATCGAAACCACGCCTATATTTAATTTTAATAAGGAAGGTTTCAAAAGATCGATAGCAATCTTGACTCTGCTCTCTTCAAATATTTTTGATGGTCGGTGCTTTAAGAATAAGGGTTTTTTTCTCAATCTAATTGATGCGTTTCTTACATTTTAGAAATACGGAGATATGTTTAACTATTACAATGCAGGCAGCGAGATATTATCATACGCCGCTAAATACAAAGCAAAGGTATTCAGTTTTTACGCTTTAATTTCTTTTTCAGCAAAATATCCAAGGCACAAAAAATCTGCACTATTTGAATTCTGCTCAACATACCGGGTTGACCCAAAAATACATCTCATCAAATTGTTCTCAAAATGACGTGTGAAGAGCAAACTTGGAGTTTATGACATCTGCGATCATGTTTGCCTATCAAAAACTGGAAATTAAAATTGCCTTCATTCGTGAGCTTTCAAGTCAATTTGAAGGAACGCCATTCATTTCCAGTCCATGTTTTGACATTAAGACAACCTGGTTGTTCCAATACCGACTTGGGAGTTTGATGAGTGATCCTTTTCAAATTTTAAACTTCCAAGTCGTCATTAAAGCAATCAGGTTGTTTTAATGTCAAAACATGGACTAGAAATAATGCTGTTTCTTCAAATTGATATGAAAGCTCATAAATTAGGGAAATTTTTATTTCACGTTTTAATTTTAATTTCATGTAAACGTTGTTGCAAATGACTGAATGATATCAAAAACTCTAATTTTGCTCTTCGGACTTCTTTTGTGCACATTTTTGAAGATTTTTAGCCTCGCATATTTTCAGCTACAGCCTTACAAACGCCCTGAGATGGTTTTTTCATCACCCGGTGGTATTGAATGAAAATTAACTGTTTATTTTGAGTCTAGCTTGCTTTCTTATGCGCGAAAGTATTTACAATAATGAATAAAAGATCTTAGCTAAACATAAGTTATTTGTTGTTGATGATGCGTAGACTCATATGAAGACATATAATGACCATGGTTAGTTAATTTCTTAAGTAGATGTACCTTTCTGTTATTTCAGCGATGAATTATATATCTTATTACCATAGATAATAACTGCATTAGAAAAAGAAGATTTGGACGAATACGCGAACAAGTTACAAGACGTAATGCGGGCTTTACTCGAGGAGTAATAGGCGTCTGTTTCATTAAGAGTTGCACAGACACGCTGTATTGCATAGTGACTGCCGACTGACTAGAATTTGAGCTTGACTGAGTATTGCCGTATAATCTCAGACGGAAAAGAGGCTTGTCGAGGACAGCACAAGAAGACATCGGAGAGATTGTCGAAAACGATTTTCTGGATGTTTGAAGGTATTTATTTAAACAGAATGACAGTAGGTATTTGATTCATAAGAGTAGAGATAGTGTAAGATACCCCCGTCTAATTTGCCCGCCGTTTCTTTCCCCGGCGAATTTTAAAATTTCCCCGGCAAAGAGCTATTGAAAAAATGGGAACGAAAACGCGTTTCTCTGCCAGAGAGCTGGAGAAAATGGGCGATCTCAGGTCTAGAATAGCATGCCAGAATGGATTGAAAAGAAGAAAGCTTTTCCTCAGTGGTTTTCCATCATGCCACGTGGTGACTTAGACGGAGGTGTTGTAGGTAACAAAAATCACCAGCCGTATGTGGATAGTGCATCATCTTCAACTGGGTGGTATGCTATGATAGCGCACTAATTGTAAAATATTGCTTTATATCGTTCTTTGGAGTGAGCTCGTGCGCACACGCAATATGCGGATACATTGTGATTATCGTTAAAATATTGTTAAAAAATTGTTTATTTGTTGTTCATGTAATGCAACGTCGGATATGTTTTTCCCACGAGAGCAGTTTCGTATCAGTGTTTTTAAAATGACTTGTTGTACAAAATAGGATGCTTGCAAATCTCCATGCCATATTATCTCTCATAGACGCCTAGCAAGGTTTATTAAATTTGTTAAAAATTTTGAAGATTATTTGATCGATATACTAGTTTAGAATTCAAGAAGTTTGAAATAGATTTGAAACGTTTGACAACGTCTATATTTTAACATTCTTTCTAATAAATTGCCATTTTTATGGTAAAAGGGCGTTTATCAGAGAGACTAGTTTATTACTGTCAAATCAGCAAAAGATGAATACGTACTAAAAAATTAGATACATATGCGGTCGTGTCCCGCCCCTTCCGTTTACACCAGACAAAATGAGAACTGAACAAACTGGATTCGTCCCATATTAGGTACGATAGGCATTGCGTGTACATTAGAATTCCGGGTTTCTTTCTTATTCAGTTGGATCCGATTTTCTTCTTGAAAATATGTACGACTGACTACTGAGCATGCTAGATTTATTTAAATATAACTAACCGTAACCAACAGTTAATGTGTTTGAAACTCAGATAGTTCAATTTTTTGTTTTTCTGGTGTAATCAGAATTTTCAGACTTTTTAGATCGTTTACAACGTAAAAATTCGTAATTTCAGGTGGTAAATGCACATTGTTTTTAAAAATATATTCTAGTTTTTTTAATATCTTTGAATTGACTTGGTTTGCTTGCCTTACCCCCTGCAAACTGAAAACTTAGATAGCTTTTGGCCTTTTTATCGAAATAAAATTCGAGTGGGAAAAGTGCTTTCTGCTCTGCAAAGCAACAATCTAAATGGCGATTTTTTTATTTTGCTTTTGGGGTAAATCTTTTGTTCAATAAAGTTTTATTTTAGATTTCGAGTTATCTCAAAAACTAAGAAAAGATGCATTCGTTTTGTTTCTGATAACCTTTTACCGTACCGTGTTTTTTTATGAATTTTTTTGTTTAAGGCGAGACTAAACTGGAAAACTTGTTAAAGTTTAAGCAGGAAACAGTCTAGAATGAATTTACTAAATTTTAATTCGTTCATTTGTCGAGAAAAAGCTGGAAAACTTCAATTGATAAATAATGCGTTGGAGTGCCACTCCGGTTTTTGAGGCACGTTTGTAGAAAGATGGAGTTGTCTTTGTGAAGAGTAACGTCGGTTTCGCGTAAGCCGAGAAGCACCATACTAGTGGCATTTTGCTCAAAATTAGTCGATTGTTTTCGTTTTTAAATGGTTTTTGGTAAAGAATTAGATTTACATTGTGATTCGTATTGGAAGCAGGATAATATTTATTTGACCATTTCTCTCGAGCATGGACCATGCGGCCCACTGATGAACAATGTAAACGTCATATTTTCAGGAGGTAATTGCAGATTCAACTTTCCATAAATTAAAACTTATATATTGTATTCATTTGGCAATTGGAAATAAGGGTCAGCAATAGCTGTAGGCATATACTATGCTTTCACAACTTGCAGATTACTGCATTTTATACCATTTTAAATTAATTATAAGAACGAATGTTATTGCAAAGCTTGCTTATTATTCTTCGAGTGGATTTCATGTAAGATAGAAAATTGGAAACTACTTCTATCGGTGTCATGGCCTTGTAAGCAGCGGGGAATTCAGGAGCTACCATCGACGATGTGGGGAGAAATTGGAGAAGGCTTCCCATTCTCTCCCCTACACCGCTTGTGGACATATCTTTTATTGGAAAGTGTCTTTTGAAATAGTTCATTCCATGCGTAACACGAGTATGAACGTTTAGACAGTTGCACATTTTGTGCTTGGAATTAAGACTGTGCTGGGTGTCCCAAAACTATGCTCGGTTTCCCGATTTATTTGGCCAAGAAAAACCGTGAGAATTACCATAAATAATATGCCACTATGCTGCCAAAGGATCAAATTAGACCAGACAATTTATTTGGACGAAATTGGTTAATTACACTTGGCTTTTCAATAAAATCAAGAAGGAACGTTTTTTACCGCGTCTGGTCAACATTCTAGTTTCACTGCAATTGTAAAGCACGTGTCATCGTCAAGGCGTGGTCAAAATTTTCAGAATACTTTTGTTACAACATTTTAAACAAAATCGCTAATAACTTGAATGAATTAACCGATTTTGTCCAAATAAATATTCCAGTATAATTGGCTTTTTTTGCAATACAGTGATATGTCATTTATGGCAGTTTGCTCTGTTTTCTTTTGTTTAATAATGATAACTATTCTTTTTTTTGCTCAATTCTTCATGAAAAAAGCAGCTTTTATTACTTGAACGTATTACCCTCAGTCGTTTGAGCACCGGCTTTAGGAAAAGTTAAGATCTAATTTACTACTTTGTCATTTTTCCTTGCTCTGCCTGTCCTACATTCCGTGTTTTGAAATAATTGAAACACGGAATGTAAGACAAATGGAATGAGAAAAATCGAAATGGGAATAAAATAAAAACTTAAGTGTTCCTAAAGCCCGTGGTTTGAAAATCGACTTTAAACTTTCCTGAAATATAGACTCAATAAGCTGTTTTGAACGAAACGTATTGCTTAAGCCCCGGCCAAACGACTAGATTGTTCACTAGACTTTTTACTATACAGAAAATCTAGTAAAAAGTCTAGTCGTTTGGCCACCTACTATACAAATGTATAGC
>JAYJMH010025312.1:0-18414 GCA_036873815.1 Phacellophora camtschatica
GTCACTAAGCCATCGAGACACAATAAAATTGTGTGGGAAGGTATTAGAAATCTGAAACTAATACCTTCCACGTCCTCGCAGAATTCCACACATAAAAAGGCCACTGTTTATATTGCACCATAGAAAATATGTCAATAAGAATTAAGCAACGACAAAATAAAGTAAAATGTCGTCATTCAACAATGATAACCAATATCAGTCAGCTATATCGGTGTTTCCATCACAAATCTAATTTTGGAATGTTGCAATATCTGAACTTCACACAAATTGCAATTTTTTTGCAAACTATGGCAAAATAAGATCATTATTTCTTGGGGAAAAATGGTATTAGACTAATACCTTTAATACCACCCCCCAGCCGCCACTGCCTCCAAGATAGGAGGGGTTTGTAAGCTTTTTTATTTTAACATTGATTTTGTTTTTTAAACCAATTAATGTCAGAACGATGTTAGGCAACAACAGTGTAATATAAATTATCGCTTTTACTGCAGTCGTATTAATGCGTCATCGATGTCAGATGAATCTCGACAGCGGATTGGAGCAGCCGTCATGAAAACTGGTCAAGTTGTCGGTAAGTTTATTTGCGCTTCTAAAGGTTTTCTGTGACCACTATTATCCTGACGAGTGGCAATCTCGATGTTTTTTATTTATTTTTTATTTAAAAATATGAAATCTTTGAACATGCTGTCGCTGCAATTTTCAGTGCACGGTGTCGTAATTTCAAACTAAAATTTCCATTTCTTGTTCTCGAAGAATGTGCAAGCAATAAAATAAACGCATCTCTAAATTTTAGCTCCTCGTTTCATAATCACGATTCCAATAACCCTCCCGTGTGCTCGAGGTCCTACGATTTATCACAATTCTCCTTTAAATCACACACATGCTATTTTAGTTACATATCTGGTTTATATCAATCAACATAATACATAATCATAATAATTCATTAGAAATAACAGATAGCCTGGGTCCAGTAACTGCGAGGCCTACCTATTTTCCAACACATCTCCCCTTCTTGACTCCTTTGAGTCAAGCACAAGACCAGTACGCAAACGCGCGTCTAGAGCAGCAGCTCTATGGGTGCGACCATTCCTCGCTCTGACACTCTCCACTAACTTTCCTCTCGTGTCCTTTCCATTATTGGCTATCTTAATATTGCTCACTTTTTTCACTTCTTCCGTTTCCAATGTTCGAACACTTTTTTCCGACTTATTGTCTTTACTCTCAACATTCACTTCCAACGGATACAATTTCTGTGCTGGTCTGAGAAGAAAATTAGGTTTGTTACGAGATATAGCTAACACGAATTTTTGCTCCTCTTACCTCCTGGTATTTACCTACCACTAGTCCACTGACCACCCCAATTCGCCACATTTGACGTTTGACATCATCCTCTTTCAACAACACCGTATCACCAACTTTGATCACACGTCCTCCCCGTTTTACGATTTTATGGTGCTCACGCAAGTCTGCCATACCCTCTCTATGCCATCTGTTCCAGAAGTGATTTATCCTAGAAACAAGATAACGATATCGTTTAGAAAATTTAAATTCATCCGCTACATCAATCAATTTAACTTTGTCTGGTATTCTGGTACACTGCGGACCATTCGCTTAAAAAGCCTCCGCACCAGGGGTGTCTTCTCCAAGTTGATCCTCCAACATATCCTATCACTCTCTAAATATTTCAAAAAATATTCATCAATACTTAATTGCTTGAGCCAACCGGCTGCAGCTATGAACGTTTTTGCATTGTCTGAAACCACTGTGGATGGAGTTCCTCTGCGAGCTGTGAACCTGTGAAAAGATCTCAAAAAAGTGTCAACAGTCATGTCATCAACAAATTCTAAATGAACTGCTCGAGTTACTCAGCATGTAAAAGAGCAATATAAACCTTGTTGCCAACCTTCTTACCACTCTTAATATACAGCGGACCATCAACGTCTACACCTGTGGTAGAAAAAATAAACTTTCTTGAGCTCGGAAAGAAGGAAGTGCACCTGTTGGCGGTGCACTGTACGGCTTTATTTCAAAACGAATACATCTTCGACATTTCCGCAAAACCTTCTTCACCAGTTGTCGCCCTTGTGGAATCCAATATTTAGTTCGCACTTCTGCTAAAGTTGATCATACCTTCAAGGGTTTTATCCTGGTATGACTTTCTTCTATAATCAACGCTGAAATTCTGTACTTTTTTGGCAAAAGTATAGGACATTTAGTTTTAAAATCAAGACCACTGTTTTCCTTACACCTGAATTTACCTAACTCTTCGTACGCACCAAGACTCTTATTCGCCTTCTTACCTTTCTCTCCATTGAAAGACCGTTGTACATGTTTGATCCAACACTGTTCTGCTTCATTCGCTTCTGCTGAATTGATAGCACCTGCGATTCTTTCCTCCTTTGTCTTTCGAACATTTCTGACAAATCGTAGCACAAATGCCGTCACTCGAATCAATCTAAAAAAAGAACCAAAACTTGAAATATCAATTGATTGCTCTAGATTGCACTTGGTTTTTTCTTCTCATCTACGACTTCATCTGACTCACCAAAAAATGAACAATTTGGCCAGTGATTTTTTCCCTTGGCCAACCATGTCGGTCCTTCCCATCAAATAGGGCTTTCTCTAAGTTTACTGGACATCAATCCTCTTCTTCCAAGATCAGCAGGGTTCTCCTTCCCTGGACACTAGTTCCACGATTCGTTTTTGGACAACCTCATAGTTTCATTGACGCGTTGTTGTACAAATTGTTTCCATTCCCCTGCATTATAAATCCAGTACAATGCAGTCTTACTATCTAGCCAATATCTTACCTCATCAATTTCTATTTGCTGACTGAGTGCGTTCTTCACTGAATCCATAAGCGTCGCCAGGATTCTGGCAGACATAAGTTCCAATCTTGGAATCGTTAAAGATTTCAAAGGAGCGATGCGTGTTTTTGAACAAATTAAGGTAACATGCTTACCTTCCCTTGTTTCTGAGACAAGATAAATCACAGCTGAGTATGCCTTGGTGGAGGCATCCCCAAACCCGTGCAATGAATATTTCACAATATTTTCACATGAGTTGTGTAATCTTCTTGGAACTGAGATTGATTTGATCTCATTGGCATCTTGCAGCAAGACTTCCCATCTTTCTTGTTTTTCAACAGACAATTCATCATCCCAACCTATTCTTTCAATGCATAATTCCTGAAAAAGTTTCTCACCAAGCAATGTTACTGGACTAACAAGGCCTAAGGGATCAAATACTTTAGCAAGCGCACTCAAATGAAATCTTTTTGTTAACAACAAATCATCACTTCCAGTGTTTAATTTATCAATTTCAATCTCCAAAGTATCAGCCTCAATATTCCAAACAAGACCTAAAACTTTAGTCTTACCTTCTTTCTCTCTTTCTCCAGCATTTGATGTCACCTTCGTGTAAGATTCCTGTTCATCTGACTTTCTCTCAGTTTCTGGCTCTTCTTGAAGATCAATATGATGTTTCAAAATTGGGTCATTGGTCTTCCATTTCCTCAGTCTGAACCCTCCTATTTGCATTCTGTCTTTTCACTTTTCGAAAAAGTTCCTTTGCACGTCCTCAGTCTTTGCTCCTGCACATAAATCGCCAACAAAGAAATTAGTTGAAACTTTCTGATAAAAATCTGGATCAGTTTCCTTGAATTTGTCAAGATGATTTCGAATTACTGCATTTAAAATAAATGGTGAAGCGGAGACTCCAAAAACGGCTTGTTTGTAATGAAACGCAACAGGAGAAATTTGCTTGTCATGCACATCTTCCACCCATAAAAATCGCAAACTATCCCTGTCTGAAACGTCCATTTTGACATTGGGAAATGCCTTCTCAATATCCCCAACCAAAGCGATGTTATTCTGTCTAAAACGAATCAAAATATCGAAAAGCATAGGAGTCATATTTGGGCCTACATGTAAACAATCATTTAGTGAAGTACCTTTCTTAACTTCCTTTGATGACGCGTCGAAAACCATTCTTACCTTCGTAGTTTCGGCCTGATCTCGTACCACAATTTGACTGGGCATATAATAAACATTCTTCTCTGCACTCAGCAACTAAGATACTTTCTCAATAATTCCCATCTGCTCTTGTTCCCGAATAATTCTGTCACATTCTTTAAGTAAAGTTGGCTGGCCTTTTTGCAACTTGTGTATTTGACTCTTTTAACGATTGAAAGAGTTGGCGAAGTTAGATGGCAATTGTTTATGTCCAACTTTCCAGGGCAATCCAACAGAATACCTGTCGTCATTATGTGTGAAATTATCGATGACAACTGTGTAAACATTGTCAACCGAACGAATCCCAACACTGTCCAAATCCCACAACTTTGCCACTTCGTTGTCCAGAATAATTTCTGGACAACAGACAACATTGTTAACAGACTCAATGGAATGAACTTTATGGAATGAGTTCCCCGCTTTCGCTCTTTCCCCGCCTTTCACAGTCATCGAATCGAAAACGACCAAATCTCTTTCTTCATGCCATGCCTCATTATTTCCAAATGCCTTTATTCCAAACATTTCGGTTCTCACAGGGCTTAAACGTGCCTGGGCCACCACCCGTGAGGTTACAAAGGACTTTTGACTCCCACTATAAAAATTCACGCGTACCTTCACCTTACTGTCACCATTGACCAGCGCTTGGGCAGTTTGCAATACAGAAGTACAACTACCTGGGCCTAGACTATCTTGAGCACACGAAGGAACATTTGTACATTCAGCTTGTTTTGTTTGACCCTTATTCTCAATTTCCGCTCTAAATTTACACAAGGATAAATGATGTCGTTTGTTACAAATTTTACATGTTACCCGAGATCTACACTCCGCAATTCTATGTCCTTTTCTCAGACACGCAAAACAACGACCATACTTTTTTACGATGATCTTACGAGCTTCAATGTCCACGATTTTTGCACAGTTTTCTTCATTGTGTTCTCCCAGGCAAAATGCACATCTTTTTTTCTTGCCATGTATGTAAGGCAGCGGCTGTACCCTGTCCGACATCTTTAAGTTGCACTGACTTCTTTTCCGAAACAGCATTTCTTTTGAATATTGGCTGATGCATTTTCCTAATTTCCAACTCTTTGGCGAAAGACTTCAAAAAATCTGACAAACTCCACTCCAAATGATTCTTTTCCAAACTTCGGACCATGTTCAGGCGAACTGTTTGTGGAATCTTTTCCAAAAGTACAGAAACAACAATACTTTCATAGGTGTCCTGATCAACAAACATTGATCAGTCCTCGAAAGTGTGTCTCCACTTTGTCATGTAAACTTCTCATTTTTACGATGTTTCTATCATCATATATCCCAACAAAACAGCTTTTGCCTGCTCTAACAACGACTTTTTCAAATTCTGAAATTTTACTGACTTTGGTAGATCTTCATTATCGTCAATTCGAACCATTCTTGGGGTTTTCCGTCAAATTTCTGTAGCTCGAGTTTAGGCAGTTTTGCTCTCACATATTTTGTCGCTGCAGCAGAACTCGCAATACTCTCAATAGAACTTGCTGGTGAGATACTTGTTTCCAACTTCGATTTTATATCCAACAAATATCGTCAATCTCGTCCATCACATCAGCGGCTTCTTCTATTTCTTTTTTGCAGTCATCATCTTCATTGTTTGTATTAATAATATCAAGTATTTGTTTATCTAAATTTTTAAGGGTTTCTGCTTTTTCTTCAAGCGTTTTCTTATGTTTCCGCAAAGGTTTTCTGTTGTTTTTGTCAAATTGAGCGATCGCATCTTTCACTTTTGACAACGTGCGACTCATGAGACCACGATGTGCCCCTCTTGTTTTCTTCAATTTCGTCAATTCTTCCATTATTATATTGCTTGAATTCTTCCCTATCCGGTTCGATGGGCCATGTATCGTAATTTCAAACTAAAACTACCATTTCTTGTTCTCGAAGAATGTGCAAGCAATAAAATAAACACATCTCTAAATTTTAGTTCTTCATTTCATAATCACAATTCCAATAACCCTCCCTTGTGCTCGAGGTCCTACGATTTATCACAATTCTCCTTTAAATCCCACACATACTATTTTAGTTACATATCTGGCTTATATCAATCAACATAATACATAATCATAATAATTCATTAGAAATAACAAGAGGCCTACTTATTTCCCAAAACACGGTCAGTGGAGTCAGAATTGCTTTTTTTTTACTTTGATTCAACATTGCAGTCATTTTTTGTCGACTTTATAACCCTCTGTCATAAGGAAAACCTGCAAAATATGGTTAATTCGATTTCAAATTCTTTTGCGTCAATCAATGGGTCTGAGGCGAACATTTCCAGAACGTGAATTTTTAAAAAGGTATTTGGTTCAAAAGTTATGGCCAAAAGAAAATCTTCAAAATTCTTTAGCAAAAAAAATTCAATTGTTTCTTTATCTAAACCTTTATCCTTGCTAAAAAACTTAAAACAGGAAAATTAGTCATCATAATTATTATGTATATATCCATTGCTTCCTTGTTTTGAATATGCTCTTGACTATCACTGGGAGTGTCATGTTCATCTCCATACGGACTTTCAGTATGAGCTAAAATAACGAGTGTTTCATCCTTACTATCGGACTCTTATTCCGTATCATAGTGTTCTCAACATCATAATCGTCGTTATCATCATCGTCGATTGAAGTAGTTTCTCCTATAGTTTTTAATCTGACAGGACCTATTTTTCTCAGTTCCTGACCCATTATTGCTTTCACCCCTTATCTCCTTTCTTCCCTTTTTTCGTCAGTCCATGGTAGCGCAAATATTTATTAAGTTTGTATACTTTTACAGAAAGTAAGTTTCCTCTTATGGTCATGCTAAGCCAGTCATAGTCAGTATAAGACTTTCTGTCTGAGCAGTTTCAGTCTCTTTTCTTTCTGTTGATCTTTTCTCTATGCGTATTTCAATATTTTTGATGTGTTCGAGTGTCGCTAAAATGTGCTTCTTCTCACAGGCAAGTTTTTGGATATTTAAGAATTAAGATTTATCAAAATGGACATCAGACAGCCCCTTGGGAAATTTTGAAAATTAATGGCCCTTTCATGCTTTTGGATTTTCTTGTACCCCTCGTTTTGAATATCGTCCGGCTCACCCCTGCAATAAATAATGACCGGTTCCTTATCCCGCCACAGCTTCCCTTGTGACTATATGGCATGCATGGTCTAGTGGTTAAGGCGCCGGACTTATAACCGCAAGGTCGTAGGTTCGAATCCCACCAAGGTCATACTTGCTGCGAAAATGTGAGGAGAGCTGCTAACTCTCTGTAATTCCAGGCAAACGCAAAAGGAATCACGCGGTGTGGTCACATCGAGAGAAAGGACCGGGGTCGCTCTGATGTGCCCCCTGCGCCAAGCGCAGAAACCAATGCCTTGCCTTGTGCATGTGCCTGAAGCTGAAAGGTTATGTATAACCCGTGTCCCCTGCTGGAATCAAGTCACCTTGAGACTTTTGCAGGCTAGGCACGTTAAATACGATAACTCAACTCACTACGTCACGGGAATAGAAAATGATCGATTAACAATGTAATCCTTAGAATATTAAATATTTTGATATGATTGCATGATTTTGCTTATTTTAGAACTTCTTCGTGTTTTTATGTGTGAAATTTATCAATCTATTTCAGAATCAGAATGTTTAGAATATTTCGATCTACTATATTCTAAGTTTTTGTATAGATTAGAAAAAGGGGAATTTTTTACCAATCGGCGTATTTGTTTACATTTTCCACAAGAGCCAACGTAATTACTTCATATTCCTCGCGTTATGTGCCAGTTATGTCACGCAAGATTTGTTGCTGTAGAAGCTGTGGGTCAAAAATATGGGAATGTATGTAGATAAACCTTCCCTAACGCTGCTAGGCTGTATCATGTAATTGCAAATTATAGCGTTGTACTCATCACTATGCATTCAAATTGTAGCTAGATGTTTCAGTGCTATTTGGTATCGAATGTATGTAATCTCACCATAAAATTTAAAAAGCTTTAAAAACCATGCCTAAAAGTTTATAGTAAATAGAGAATATAATACCCTAAAAATTTATTTTGTACAGCAAGAATAAATCAAAATTAAATACCATAACATAAATTAAAATTAAATACAGTAAAACCCCGCAAACAAGAACCTAGAAAAAAAGAACCTACATACTGACCTTTCAGAAAAAGATAAGAACCAAGAACAAACTGATATATTTTTATGTTCTTATGAAATTATATTTTGACTCATTTAACATTAACAATTTCTGTTTTTCATGCATATTTCATTGATATAAATGCATTCATGTCATATACAAGTGCATTGGCAATTGAATGAGAAGTTGGTGATCTTTCGGCAATATGCAGTTTATTTTTTCCAAAACCAAAGGCTGGGGGATTAGACATCAAATAGCAACATCGACCGTTTTGATAAGAACCTCACCCTGAAAATAGTAATAGTACCACATTGATAAGAACCTATTCAGTCTGTTTAAGAAAAAGTAGGTTCTTGCTTACGGGGTTTTACTGTATCCCATGAGTGTTATTTTTTTAAATGATACCCCAAAATTTATTATCTTACTAAAAATGATACCCTAAAATTTATTTTCTGCCTGAAGAAGCCAATCCTCAAAAATGGAACATTCTTTACCAGTATATATGGAAGTTACCCCCTTGGGCGTTAGCTTTCCGCTAATCTATAAGGTGTCCAATACAGTACATAACAGATTCATGAAAATTTACAATAAAGCACAAATCTTCACAAAGACATGTCTCTTCTTGTGTTTACGTTGTTTGGGTATTTATGAACGATGTTTTCGTGCAGGGAACGCTATGAATTCTGCGAAAAATGCTATATCATCCTGGAAAGGGTGGTTGGCTAGCATTGTCGAGGAAATAAATGACGAAATGCAGGTGAATTCTGTAAACATTGGACAATTGAACAGCAACGAAGATGAGGTGTTTGGTTATTCTGAAGAACTTGTGCGTGGCATGGTCATACGAGAACAGACAGGGAACAGTGATTCTGCGTAAACAATCTAATGATAATACACCGGGAACCGTCTTCGCTTTGTTTTTAAATTTAAAAGTTTTTTAACTTAAAACTGGACATTTTGAAACTTGTTGTAATCAGAACTACAAAATTATTTTTTTTCTACGGGTGATACTGCTTTCTCCAGCCATGTGTTCAATTCAATGCTATCCCGGATGGGTGTTTGTATGAGACAGGCGTGTAACTCGGCTTGCTGGGATGAAGATTTCCTCTTATAAACACTCCAAATCGGCTTCCGAGATAATTTCTTTTGTCTTAAGACCAGGTTAGCTATACAATCAACATAACACAATGATTAAAATATCATGTCATAGGAAGGCTAGCGCTGCGAGTTTAACTCGAATTTATTCGAAATAATTTTTAAATATTTTTCAATAGTCGACGTAAAAATTGATAACTAGTTTGTTATTATTTGTGCAGAGAAAATAGAGATATTAATTCTGAAAGTTTAAATTTGCTTCCACCCAAAACCAGAAATCAAGATTTTCTGTTTGAACTGCCTCTTTGGATCTCATAAACCATAGCGGTTTACGAAATGAAGTTAATGGTGCTTGCAAACACACTCAGAAAGAAATCTCAAAACTGAAAATCAAACACTTATTTATGGATGCAGGCAGGATGTAGTGCTTTCTCTTTTTTCAGCGTTTTGACCAAAAATCTACCGAAATGAAACAACAATTTTAGTTTTCAAAACATTTAATCATGGACAACTGATTTCCAAGATTCTTTTTGGAGTCACTGTTCAGAAGTGTTTTAAAAAAAAAATTATGTTGGCTAAAACATAGCCGTGATCGAGAAAATCCTATAACACGATCTTTTAAGAGCGTTGGCCAGCTTGACCAAGGCAAACTTGTATTTTAAATGTTACTATCTCAAGTCTCAAACGATTATTGTCAACAAAACATTACAAGTTTAGTTGAGAGGATTACTTGAAAAATTAGTTTTGAAGGATTTGACTGATATTCTCAGCACTAGCATTAATGAAACCTTTTCCTTTTTTTTTGGGACTCCCGATATATAAACTGCCACAAATATAAACATGCGCTAAAGAACCATGAATACCGGAAATTATGGTTCTTTTTAGAATGGTCAACGTGATTAAAACTAGTTTCCATCTAATTCAACAGTTTCTTGACAAAACAAATCAATACATTTGCCTACAGTGTTAACAGTTAACTGTATAATTATTTACCTCTTTCTGCAGCTATCAAACGACAGACCTGGTTCAAATGAAAATAAAATTCAGCTTAATATTCGGGTTTTTTACTTCTGTTTTATAGTTTCCTGGTCTGCGTTCTGACTCAAAACTTTGCGTAGGCTATATACAATGTAGCTGAAACAGCTAATTAAAACAAACGTTAAAAAACCAACTACAACAGCAACTATTCTAATATAAATTACGATAAGATAAAATTTATATATTTAATGTAACCGAGATTGTGGATATATGGAATGCAAGGCCTGTATGAGCAAGCAAATTGAGTGATTTTTTAAATATTTGCTTTTAAGATATTTCAGTTTTCTGCCATCTTTAGTTTAGTTGGCAGTACATTCCATAGTCCGTTACATTTATAGGATACGGTATCTTTTCCATTTATAATGGTGTTTTGTTTTTATCTTTGAAATGTTTAATTTCTCAATTTATACAGCGTTTTTTAGTTTATTTTTATTTCTGGGTACCGGGGCGGGCTACAATTGGCCGGGGGTATGAAAACTATTTAAAGAAAAATTAGGGGATATGAAACGTTTTGGAAGTTTTTAAGGGGGTATGAAAAAGTTATGTTATAAACATAAAGATATGTGCCACAAATTTGAAGCTGAACAGGCTAAGTTGAGGTATACTGTCAGGGTTTTACTATTGTGTGGCAGAGACAGGTATGATTTTAAATCAAGCATTTCGATATTTTTTAGTCTTTAAAATTTGAAAAAAAAGTTTATGTAAAGGCGGGGGAGTATTAAATTTTTCAATACATTTTTGCTCAGGTATGAAATTATTGGTTTGCTTGCTTCTCTTTTTTGGAGGGATGACAAAACTTTTTGACTTTATATAATTCTAGCCCGCCCCGGTACCCAGAGTTATAAATTATTGCCCCCTTAGATTATGGATTGTTTTGTAAATATCCGCGACATATTTTTTAAGGGTCTTTGTGGATTGTTACAGAGTTATCTTTTGAACGAATTTTTCCAAAGCTTGATGAATAGTCATTGTATACAACTCTGAAGGCCTTCTTAGGTATATCATTGATTAGGTTGTTATTTTTATTATTGTCTGCATGAGATAGACCTTCAAAAGGCTTCTGATCATCGTCTTTATGTTGTTGAAAATGGCAGTTCACGCAAGTTGCTGGCTGAATTTCCAGTGTTCTCTGGCAGCAAAATGTGCATGTAAATAACGAAAAACGTTGCCAAAGGGTATTTTTTGTAGTTGTTAACTTGTGCAGACTGATGTCTGTGCTTTGGAAGCGTTTTACCTGGAAGGTTAGCTTTGATAATATTCTTGCTCTGTCTTGTGTGTCTGGTGCGTTTCGAATTTTGAATATTTTGCATGCAAAAGCACCACAGACTGGAAAATATTAGCCATATTTCAGCAGCAGTATCTCAGGTTTTAGTTCGAAATTTAAAAATGCGAGCGATTGAAACCTAGAACAACCTTTCTTCTTTGAAAAAAACTTTGGTTTGGTTTGTTGTGAAGAACAACCGCTGGCAGCAAATCGGAAACCGTAGAGCATTTTGCCACAGCTCGGCAGCGCTATGGCCGCCATAAATGACGTTTACGCAAGATTTAATTGTCTTTTAAGCACTCTAATTGGCTACTGATGAAAATCAGCGTGCACTCTGATTGGTCAAAACATCATTCACCCTTGCTCTACACTATACGACAAACAGAACAGCACCAGGGAACCAAACAACAACATTACATTTCATCTAAAAGTCATCCTTATTGAGGATTCCATGATTAAAGATATATAAGGACATCTAATGTCACAAAGAAATAATGTAACGGTTCACAGCATTTCAGGAACAAACAGTTCTGCTGAAAATAATATGTTAGAGCAGTTGTGGAGGAAAACCCAGATAAAATTATCTGATTTTTGATAAAATTTTCAAATTTAGTTGTTTAATTGAAAAAAATACACTATTCGAAGACATCACCATAAACGTTTTTCCCAAAAACATTACTATTTTTAGCAATATTGATAATTTTATAAATGTAAGTTGTTTTTTTAGCAACGCAATGTTTGTTGTTGCTATGGGCCATCAAATGGTGTTTTTACCCCCAATATGCACATCCAGATGGCCCTGTGTTTTACCCTGTCTTACTTTATTACAATGGGCAGTCCTGTTTTAGCATTTACATCATATCGAGGCCAGTTTCAAACAGTCAGTCAAATCTTTGCTTCTTTGGTTTCTTGTGCACAAAGTTATGGCTCTAGTGAAGAAAAGTGCAATTGTAAATGTAATGATAGTAGTCACGTGATATCCGTTAAACCTATTTCCGTTTTATACCCGTCTTATGTTTTGTTAGTTATTAATTGAGAAGTTCAAATGTAATCACACGTTATGTTCACGAGTAAGAATATTGTTTCTTATTTACATGTTTTCGCTAAGCTAACGCTCTAATACAATACAGAGTATTTACAGCAAGAAACAAGGGCAAAAAGAGAAAAGGATTTCATAAAAACGTCCACAAGAATTAACAAATCAAGGAGAAGAAAGTAGCAATGAAACCATGTCTTCATCACCAAGAATACCAGGTACAGTTTTTCGAATTAGCCGTCTTTTTCTGACATTTCTACATAAAAGAAATTAGTAGTAGGAGCATCTCATGCAGAAAGCTAGTAAATTCTTCTTTTGAAAAGTTGAAATCAAGCATAAAGCGACAGACAAGATAAAAACCGTAGCTTTAAGAGTTATTTTCCAAAGAGGAAAAGGAACCAAGAAGCTGGAGGGTTTATTCTGATTGACACACATTGTCTTACAAACAGCCCTGTTATCTGTCCCCACTGTTGAACAAGAAAAGATAATGTAAAAAAACAATATGGAAACTTTGAAGGTCATTTTCTTAGAAGTATCAGAAGTGAGACTTTGTTTATGATTTGGGTTATTTAAATGGAAATTGGTACAAAGCTTTGTTTTAAGATAAGACATGTTTTGTATAAGCAATTTTGGAAAATGTTCATTATGGCAGCTGTTACCATAGAAGCAGTCCAATAAATAAACATTGTACCACAGGTCCCGTGATTTGAAACATTGTACCACAGGTCCCACAATATTGTATATTGTATTAAAATGTGTTTTTGCCAAATATCATATATTGTATTGAAATGTGAAAAGCTAGCGTCGATTGATTGTTGCTTTTTTATGTGAAGGAAGAATAGCACATCCATGAGCGAAAGCGATTTAGCAAACATGTATAATCCTGACGACAAGGAAGAGGATGAATTTGAAGGTGGTGATCAAACTGACAACAAAGTTTCTGGTAAATATGACCAATTCTTTTGCTATGAAAGTAAAATATTAAAAATTTTCACTTATTTGCAAGGGTTCCTGGAGTTTTCTTAGCAGTAAAAAATATGCAAGTTTCATACACTTAGGCCTTTCGGATTGAAATCCTCATCAGAGTGTAAATTTTGAAACTAAGTACAGGGTTATAAAGCTTTCAAACGGAAATTGCTATTGAGCGTATTGACATAGTGATTAGTGACGTAATATAAAAGTTATGAATTTAAAATCGCGTGTCCATCTCTAAATAGTTTTTCCTCATAGAACAAAAGAGAGTTTGAATCCCTTAAACTCATAAAAACGTAAATTTTGAAAAATGGTTCTTTTAAACAAAAATGTTTCTTTCCACATTCGAAAACGTGCTTCGGAAAAGTACACGTAGAAATGCCAGATCTTGATTCGGATATATGGTTATTCATTCGTTTTCTGAGGTCGGTTGTTTGTCCAATATAGCTCATGTCATTACACATATTACACGACAGGAAATCCATTTTTCAAAATTTACGTTTTTTTTGTCATTCGAACCTCTATATTATATTAATTATATACATATATATATAGGAGGGCACATTGCTATACATATTGTATATTCCGCTCACTGCACATGTGGTTTGAGCACTCTCTTGGATTTGGTGGAGAGTCTCCATGTGAGACGTTCACTGTTTGCACTATGCATTGTTCACTGCTTGCAGTTCGAGCACTCTGATGACTCCATAATGCAATCCTTTCCTCAATGTGGAACCGTACATCCTGTGCCCTAGTTCAGGAGTTGCCATAAAGCTATTATGGTGATAACCGGGAGGGCACATTGCTATACATATTGTATGTATATATATCTGGTAAGAATAAAACTGTAAAAAGATACTATGGTAGAGGCGTATGCATATACATATATCTATCTATTTTGCATAATTGCAAAATTGTCTTCATCATTAAAAACGCTATACTTTTAATTTTCGGATTAAAAACATTCTTCTTTTAAGAACTTATAATTTGGGATATAATCCAGTCATCCGCAGTCATGTTTTACTGTCAAAAACTGGAAATTACTCGATATATCATATTTATAGTATCACGTTTTACTCAAAATATCATGTTTATAATAGCCTGTGTGCAGACTCGATACTTCTTTGAAAACGTTTTATGCTATGCCTAGTCTAGTATGTATGTATTGAAATCCTAGTGCTAAAGTACTTACCAAAGCTCTTCTCTTTCTCTTTGACGGAGAACGGCTTATTGTAGCAAGAATGAAACGGCGATGGTGGTAAGTACTTGAAACATAGTTAACAAAATACCAAGAGACAGCATGCATTGCAGTTAACTTGGTAACTTTGGAGAGGAAACGAATGATGAAATCAAGTAAAACGAATATCCAACAAAATACATAAAAACAATTTTTTTTATTGATAAAAGTTGACCTTCATTTCAATCATTCGTTAATTTTATTCATAGATCCCTTCGTTCATTAATTTCTTTATTAAAGGCCTCACAGAGCCCAATTGTTAGCTTTTTTGGAATTTGGGACCTGTTTAAGCCAAATTTTAGGAATTTGGGGGGAATCTGGGATTAATTTCTAGGATGTTCAGAAGTTACAAATTCTCCCAAGAAAGAAATTGCAGTCGATTCTATCGTTTCTATTGATTTTATCGACTTTCTCAATTCTGTACAGAAAAAAAATTTCTAGATTCTTCGGGTTTTAGGACCGGCTTGAAGGCCTATCATTAGTTTAAATAATTCAGTTATTTAATTATTCATTAATCTTTTAATCTTTTAATTAATTAATTAATTCGATGATTTTGTCATTCATTCATTCACTCATTCATTCATTCATTTGCTAATAATATTTATCTATTAACATTGACGTCACACAAGTAAAAATACGAGAGAAGTAATTATTATTTACATTAAGAAGGCTTTGATTCAAGATGATTACACGTGCGATTACGGCCAGAAAAACAGTTGAATTTAAAATCCAAATGATAAACTTGAGAAACGTTTTGCTCCCAAGCAGCAGTTAGGGATTATTTTTCGTCATTTTTTGGAAAAATAGCAAGCTGCAGCAACATCGAAAGCACCAGTTCGAGTACCAGCCTTCCACCCGAACTTGTCCTGAATCTAACCTCCCCCTCCCACTTGTCCTGAATCTAACATTCCACTCGCACTTATCTTTTCTTGAATCCAAACCTCATCATTATTTTATGCGAGTTACTGTTTATTCATCTTTCATAAATATATTACTCACAATTCGAAAGAGTAGAAGAGTACTCCTGGGCGACAATCTCATACTTCAAGATATTTGTATCGTCGAATGCATCTTTTGAAAGAGTTACTTGTAACGTTGTTGCCGAAACTCCACTAATGATGTTGCTGCCAGACGACGCAGACCGGACGCCAATCGTAATATTTACGTTCTTCAACGAAGTCCTTGAAGGAGTGCCATGATCTCTTACACTCATTTGCAATTTGAAAACCTTTGGAACGTTAGTCGTGTTCAACGCCTTCGCGACTGTAATGGCTCCTGTGTCTTGGTTAACTGAAAAGTATTCATTGCCCGGGCCCTCAACGTTGTTGTAATGGATTAAACCTGCCGCTCCGGTGTCGTTGTCAGCGGCTATAACCTTCATTATCGTCGAAGAAACGGTCAAGTTCTCGTTCACGACGGCATTGTAGGACAAAAATATGAAGTAAGGATAGTTGAAATTTACTGCTATCACAGCTGAAGCTCCTAGAGATTTAAATAAAGTTATGATATTACATTAACTCTTCACTACCTCCTAAAAATAGTCAGAAATCATATACAAATCATCAGATAAGTGAACATCAACAGGAGGTAATCAGAATTCCTATACAAATCACTTGATACAATTTCCAAAACATGCAACTTTTATGTAAGTGCAAGTACCACTGGCTGTTATTTGATCTGACTTCTAGTTGACGCTAATAAATTCTTTAACACAAAAACATCCTTTTTAGAAATGGGCTCATTTAAATAAATAAATTTAAACTACTAATATTTCATCGAGTAAATCTCAAATCAAGCTACCATTACGAAAATTTTAATACCGCGAGGTGATGGATGGGAAATAAAAAAGGAAAATATATTGGTAAATTTGTCTTTACCTGTATCAACAACAACAGGAACACATGATGTAGTAGCTGGATTACTCTTATCAGTAGCGCAAGCTGTAAGAATAATAGGTGTTGCAAGATTTCCTGCCAATAATGACTTCTTTAATGTCACAACACCAGTTGTTGAATTCACTGTGAAATACTCGTTGTCAATTCCTCCTTTAAGACTATATGTCATGGTTCCTAAGCCATCTGGATCCGTTGCTGCAACAGTAGTCACTACAGACCCCACTGTTGAATTTTGTGCAAAGCTGGATTTGTAAAATAATCTGTTGAAAATTGTTGACCTTGTGTTTTCGTTGCCTACATTAACAGTTATGTTATAGCAGGCATTGACACCTGAACGGGCTTCTGTGGCACATACAGTCAAGAGGTGCGACTGAGCAATGCTGTGATCCAGACTCTGGTTTAGAGTTATGACACCAGTGTATTGGTCGATGACAAATAATCCATTTGTGTTTCCAGCAGTGATTTTAACACTAACTATAGTGTTTGAGTCTGCATCAGTTGCTTTAATCAAGGCAACGAATGCGCCTTTTTTTGAAGTCTCAGACACTGTGGCACTAGTTGGTGCAGTGAATACAATTCCGTACTCGTCGACGTTTGTTACATTAAGAACAACAAATGCAAGAGCAGTAATGCCTGTTACGGTATCGTTTGCATTTACGACGATCACGTGAGAGGAATATTGCTCGTGATTTAAAGCTGCTTTTGTCGTGATTACACCAGAAGAATTAATTTGAAAGTAAATATCAGCAATTTGATTTGCAATAGTATACCTAGAAAAATTTTGAGATGAACGTATTTATTGATGAAGTCAATATATGAATAATGATTTGTTTACATAATAATAATAATAATAATTTGTTTGTATAAATGATAGTAATTTCCTGAACCCTTTCACCCCGAAAGGGTCATACAGCCCATTCAAAAGGCTACCCCCTGCAAAATAAAACTTCCATATGATTTGCCTGTTTAGCAGACATAAATCCGGGTGTGAAATGGTTAAGGTTGGCTTCTAAAAGTAGCTAAAAGTTAAGACCAACAATTTGAATTACAATGTAACCACGAACAAATAAATTACATTAGTTAAAATTCCTTACTTGCAATCCTTAAAACAATTATGCAACGCCTAAGTTAGATAAACGTTTTTTAGATAACCTTCAATTGAAACACATTTTTATAAGAAAAGATTTTGTCAACTTATCAGCAAAACACGTAAACACTACCACATATACGTAACGACTGTAGGTATGTAACCACCATTACATATGTATTACATATAAATAAAGAAGTTATTGAATCCCTACAGAAACAAAATATGTAAACGCAACATATACATAACCATTGTATATACGTAATCACCCTTAGCTACAGATGTAAGAAATAAAGAAGTTATTGAATCCTTACAGAAGCAAAATACGTTAACACAACATCACATAACCATTGTAAATACGTAATCACCATTACATATGTAAGAAATAAAGAAGTTATTGAATCCTTACAGAAGCAAAATACGTTAACACAACATTACATAACCATTGTATATACGTAATCACCATTATATATGTAAGAACTAAAGAATTTATTGAATCCTTACAGAAGCAAAATATGTAAACGCAACATATAAATAACCATTGTATATACGTAATCACCCTTAGCTACAGATGTAAGAACTAAAGAATTTATTGAATCCTTACAGAAGCAAAATATGTAAACGCAACATATAAATAACCATTGTATA
>JAYJMH010025323.1:0-43722 GCA_036873815.1 Phacellophora camtschatica
ATCGTAATAGCAATTGCAATATTAATAGTAATAGTAATAGTAATAGTAAGAATAATAACAGTAATAGTAATCGTAATAGCAATTGCAATATTAATAGTAATAGTAATAGTAATAGTAAGAATAATAACAGTAATAGTAATCGTAATCGTAATAGCAATAGTAATAGTAATAGTAATAGTAATAGTAATAGTAATAATAATAATAATAACAGTAATAGCAATAGTAATGGAAAATGTTTAGATATTGCCAGTTTTATAATAATAGTGCAGTAATAGAAGCAATGGTAATAATTCTGCTTCCTGGAATTATGAAATATTACTCTATGAACTTTATTCAATCCAATATTTCTTGCTTTTGTAGCACTTTTCTCCTTCTATAACTTGTGGCACTTTTTCTTTGCAGAAAGTAAAAGAAATTACATACATGCATTCTGAAGGTATTCTGGCTGGTGAGTTGAAACACGGACCTTTGGCATTGGTTGACAAAGACATGCCAGTATTGATGATTGCCATCAGAGACAAAACTTATGCGGTACGTTCATTTGTATTTCCATTGCTCGCATTAATCTGCGCTGAATTTATTTTTGATATTGCTAACTGAAATGTTATTAAAACTGTTATAAATTACACGATTAACGCATTTAACACAACCAACGAACACAGACACAGTGATAAAATGGAAATCAACACAATCAACAAATACAGTTATCGCTCGTTACGTCGAACTCCGTTACTTCAAACATTCGATAATTCGAACAAATTTTTTATGCTTGTCAGGGTTCGAATTAACGAACGTTGACCGTATTAACATGTTTTTCTCGTAAAGTTACCTTCTCGTAAAGTTACCATGTTCAAAGTACCTGTTAAACTACTTTTTAGGCTGTTTGGTTTTTTATAAAAAGGTGCTTTTTGGTAGATTTGTAGCATTGTTTCTTTATGAAAACAAACAAATAGAGTAATACAAACTGTACTTTGAACATGGTATAGAATTGTCAATACTATGTTCAAAGTACAATTTGTATTACTCTATTTGCTTGATTTTATTGGAAGATCTTTTCTTTATAGCAGGGGTCTAATTTGTCTTACTAAATAATGTTTAAGGCATGGACGTTTTTTAATCTTTACTTTATTTCTCAGAAATGCATGAACGCCGTGCAGCAAGTGATGGCTCGACATGGTCGCCCCGTCATCATATGCTCACCAGGAGACGATGAGATCAAGTCATACGCATATCGTACACTTGAGGTACCAGATATCGTTGATTGCCTCCAAGGAATCCTGACTGTGATTCCGCTGCAGCTTTTATCTTTCCATCTTGCGGTGCTAAGAGGATATGATGTGAGTATCTTTAAAGCTTTTTCATGTTCAGTTTACATAGCTAACTAAATTTGTGCACGGGGATGGCAAACACCCCTGGCTTTCAGTCAATGGTTTGAAGTCTGAACACGATCTGTGTAAACATAGGAGAAAGTTATTTTTGATCCAGCTTCGAGTTTGTTTACGCTGTGAGGTTAACCAATCACACGACATGTCTTTACGACTTGTTCATAAGTACTGCGAAATGATTGGCTATTTTTAAAATGTAAGCAAACCAACTTTCTATCTTATAAATATCATATACGAATCATTGAAAAAGTTAACAGATTCAAACTTTTGCTACTCTTATCAATTTTAACGCAACCAACAAACACAGACGCAGTGATAAAATGCAAATCTTTGGGCTGCTTTAATTCTTAAATTGCAAAAGTTTTATCAAAGTTAAGCAATTGAGTTCAGATATCTTGCGACAGTTGGTTTGTAAATGCAGTCGAATCCCGCTATCTCGAATGCTCAAGAGAAATAAAAATTTATCAGATAGTGAATTTTTGAGATAAATAAGCTAAACCAACACTGATATAGGTAGCTCTCAACGAATATACAAAAACATTTTGAGTAAAAATGTGCTCTGTGGGGAATTGATTAAAAATGCAATGCAGTTAAACCCCGCTATCACGCTAACTCTCAAGGGGGATGAGATAGCGAATGTTTGAGATATAAGCGAAGCTAAATCAACACTAAACGTTCTCAAGGGCTATATAGGACAGTTCGAATCGACTAACGAAACAGAATTCTGTAAATAAAAACATTCATTTCTCAACATGACAATGCAATTTTCCACTGTAATAAATATGCTTCACACATTCAACGCAGCCTGCCTTCTTTGTTTGTTTTGATTTGATTGACTGCCCTTATGTGTGAAAAATCTTTCTTCAAATCGCAAATCATATTGTCTAAAACAATTGTTTTTTGTTAAATAAACTGGGAGATCAAGGTAAACGAGTTCTAATCAGTGAGGCTCAACTGTAGCACACTTTGTTCAACGTGCTTTATGCGAGGACTTTAGAACTTTACACTCGTCTTGTTGTTTAATCGTTGATGTTATATTTGTGGCAGTATTCCAATGGTTTTTTGGTGTTTTAATATAAAGTATTTTGGAACGAAGGCCTAGAAAAGATTTTTCTTTGCCTTTTACGTTGATAGTAAGTGGCCTCCCAAAGCTGCCGTATTAAGAATTATTTTCCTTTCTTAAAATAATATATATTGAAGATTTTATAAAATGCCTCCGAAAATCATGTTTTTTAAAGCTTACCTCCAACCGGGCCGTCGTGTGGTCGCAAAGTTTTCCAGCCTGCTTGCTTATGAATAACGTTGTTTGTTTTTTCTTCATTTAGGTTGACTTTCCAAGAAATTTGGCCAAGTCAGTTACAGTAGAGTAATGAACGATTTTATCAAACTGTCTGTAAAGTAAATTAATGGTCTATTTTAAAAATTAAATTAATATCTATTACGCCCAGATTTATATGAACTGGTAAATTATATGTTAGAAAGGATAACCAACTTCATTAAAAAAATTCACCTTTGAAATGTACAAAAGATTCTGTCTGTATTTACCCCCCAGAAATTATTTCTTACATTGTTGTTTCAGGGGTGACAAACAAGGGTGCATTTTGTAATAACAGCATTGGGTTTTAATAATGAAAATTTTTCAATGCGATTTTGATGCTAAAGAAGCAAGTTAAACAAACGAGTTGAACTTTAAAATGAAACAAAGTTCAAGAATTTGACTTTTGTACATTTACATGTTCACACGTTTTTTGTTTGGGGGTCAACATTCTCCTCAGATTTTGAACTTTTCCCCATGCCATTTTGAATTTCTTCCCCATAGTCGAAGCACAGCATGTACCAAATGCCAAATATCTTGAATTTTTCCCCCGTATCATTTTATAACAAATTGTAGAACTTGTTGACCACTTTGTTTGTTTTGACTTTTAAAAACAGTGCTTTTAAAAATCGGAATGCTATGCAAGGAAATCCGATCTACTTTTGGCTCTGATGGCTAACAATTTACACGTTATCTGTCTAGATTGGTTGCGTGCGGGACCAAATCAGCTTGATAAAATTAAATTTCGACTTATTTTCCTGTCAGTTACAGTTTTTTTTATCGGATGCGGGCGTTCGCACTGAACAAAATCAGACCCAAACTAATAATTAACACTCTGTTTTTAATAAGCTCTGGAACTGGTTTCGAATGGGCCGAGAATTGAAACTGATCTTGAAAAGATTTTTATTGGTGCTAAAATTGGCTCAAAGCTCGTTCGAACGAAGCCTATTGACAAAAAAAGCTACTTAGTAATGCACTGGCACTACATTTATTAATGGCATATTATTTATTTGGGTATTAATTAATATTTGATTATTTTGTGTATGTTTAAGGGCTGTAAGGTATGATAATATCGCTTTTAGAACCACTGTAGTGTATGTAACGTTTGGTAAACATTCTGTAATTTGTTATTAAATCTACATTCGTTGGTACTTAATCTGATATTAGATTCGACTTAGTACGACAGGCAGTGCAAATTCTGAGCCTATGAACATGCTGTATATAAACAATGTATGATAAATCACATTGATTAATTGCGTTTCATAGCATAGATCAACAAAAAAGGCATATACTTATTTTATAGAAAAGGCATATACCAATGGTCTTTCATTGAAGAACATTTTGATAGTTACAAAGTATACTGCAAAATTGCACTTTCACTAATGTGTTTTACGTGTTTACTGGCAAAATTATATGACAATATTTGAGTGAAATTTGCACATTAACAACTTGCCATATTTTTATGTACGTATTTTTTAACTGGTTTAAAGGTATTTCCTTACTTACCATTCCAATTTTGGAAAAACGTTAATTTAAAATTATGGCTATTAGCTAAATAATTAATCATTGCAGTAAAATTTTGGGTTTGTCAGAATTATTTTTCCTGAAAAAAGATTTGTTTATCGAAATATTTGGGAAGTACTGAATGACAGCTGGCTCATACTATTAGCCATAATTTACTTAACTCACAGTTACTGTATTTTGAATGTCTTCACATTGACAGATGTATAGTATTTTAATATACATTGCATTGTAGCAGAATTTATTTGAAAACGTGTATGTTTTTACTGTGTATCATCTATGCATTGACGATCGAGACCCGACAGTTTCCAAAGAACCGTCAATATTGATCAAAATATTTCATAATATCGTTTTATTTATATTTAAGGTTCAAAACCTCATAATACTCTTTTGCAAGTAAGACATTGTGATAAAAAAATAACAAATGTGGAATCTCCTTTTGTTACATTTTAAGGAATTAATTTGATATTTTTTCCTATTTTTGGCAAAGTTGCAAAGATATCTTGATAACATCAAAATTTTATAGGCTACTTATAAAACAATTCCTCGAGAAATATTGGGCTACAGCACCCTCCAGCTCCGTAGTCCCCGATATTGCAACATTCTACAAAGTTATTTCCAACATTTCTGCAGCCGATGCCGTCTCTAAAGTTTGGAGCCTAGGGGGGTGTGAGCTACACATTTGCCGACAATTTTCTCCTAAGGCTATTTCCATGCACGAACTAGGGTGCTCCGGAGAATGTTTTGAATCTTAGGGTCACTATATTGTCTCTCGTGACCTCTTTCGGCCTAACACCTGTAAGAAATTTCCTCGCCCTAAATGGCTCGTCATATTTTACAATATTATTTCTGGGGCAAGTTCAAATTCATGAAAAATTCTATTGGAGTACAATACAAAGGTACTCTGAAAAGTTCTGACTGTCATGGACGATTTTATTTCCCAACAAGCTGAAATCTTGGTCTTATAAAGGAAGGAAAAAAAAATTTTTTTTCTATCATTTTTCTATTATTTAAATTTAGACACTCACCGCCCCTACCATAAACGTTTTGATAAGTTGACTTTTAGATTGGGAAGAATAGTTTTCTTTTTTACCTTGATCCCATACGATCCCATAAATCGAACCTTGAAACAAACAAAAAAGCTGAAAGCAGTAATTTAATTTTCTAAGTAATTTAATTTTAACATTATTTTTTATTTCAAATCATCAAACAAGAAATATCAGCCAACTTTGCTTTTGTTATAAAATCTTCGGTTGATAAAGGAAACATTTTAGTGAAAAAGAATTTTTTGGAGTACTTCTTTCACGGAAATTAAATGGCAACGACCCTGTCTGGCATTTCATATCTTCCAAAATTTCGAGTAAATGGCAAATCGGTTTCGAAATGCTAATAAATTAATGGCGCATAACTATTCATAATTTTATAAATAATTAGTTTACGTAAATATAAAAGGGGAAGTTGCAATTAATTTTATCTAAGAGGTCTCATAAATTGAATTTATTGTAGAAGATTTCCTGATATTAAGTTCCTGCCATAGCAACCGTGTCCTATTACCTACATTCCCTGCGTGTGTGTGCGTGAAGCCGCACGCTTCATCAGTAAACAAAGCTGAAAACATCGGTCTCCATGGATGAGCAAAACGTTGATTGACGTGAGAAGGCAAAGATCACAAAAGATCAATTGATTCTGCAATTCTGTGATTCTGCAACGACGATTGCTGCCTGAAATGAATGATTAGGAAGATATTTAGATGCACAAGTAGTGGATAAATCATAATTTGATGACTGAAGTTTCCAACATGGTAAGGTAGTCTTGCTTATTTTGCATTTTCATTTGCTCCCTGCCTGCCTGCTTGCAAAAACTTATCCGGCTTCCGCTTTTCCTTAAAACGGGCCTAAAAAACAAAATTTGATTCTTGTGAAACATGAGTTAAACATATTGTCGAGCTGATGCCAAAAGTATGGGCGGGAATTTTTCAACTGATGTAGTTGAAAGGGGATCTATAATTGATTCAGATTGCTTTTTTAGAAATAAGGGAAGGGTTTTGGATGTTTGTTTTGTTATTTATTTCAAATGCAATTTGTTCGATTTCATTTCTAAATAAATAAAGTGTTGTTTGTTGTTGTGGATCTTGATCGAGGATCTATACCTACCTAGTTTTGCGTGCTTTGTTGTCTTTAAGTTTAAGCTCCAATCACAATCAGGCAATAGTTACTATGCCTCAAGGTATTGTCTTGCTAGTTTTGCTTGCAGCTTTAGTTATTACCAGATCAGGTTCTGATAGTTAACTAACGTTGATTTAGGTTTATTTGTAGTATCCAATCTGGAAACTTTTGCTCTACACACCAAAGAACTTTGATGCACGTTTTCAGTTCAGTAAGAGCAGTATAAATTTCAGTTCAAATCCATCATTCATATATTATAGTTCAAAGTTTTGAAATATTTGAAATGCCTCAACCTTCAACAAATATTTAAAGGTCAACCTTGTTCTTGAAAGTATTAATTAACTTCGTAGTAACTATTTTGGTTAGTTAGAGACATCAGTTATCTCCAAACTGAAGTACGGACTGAAAATTATGTACTGCATGTGTGTGCAAGATTTTCCATTCAAGAACAAAATGCCATGTGTGCAATGGAAGAATTTTGTTTGCCAAGCATGCAAAATTTGAAAATTTGTACTTGTCATTTGAAGAAACACAAATATGTACACTTGTATATTTCCAAGGGCAAAAATTTCATAGAATATAATATCTTATGTCATATGTTGACAAAATGGAATTTTTCCAGACTGTATCTTTTCCTAAGCTTAGATTTAATCTCTGTTTATAAAGCTTAAATTAATGGCCATGTGTTATATTGTTAAACTGTTTTCGTTTTCTTGATTTTAAAGGTTATACTGTTTTTGACAGCTAGTTTGCAGGTTTTAAGTTCAGACATGAGTTGAATGATCAGTCACATTGCTTGTAGCAAAAATTGTTCGAGTTTTAGACAGATACAATAAAATTTTTATTTTATTCTTTACATATAGTAAAAGCTTAAAATACGTTCCACATTTTAAGAAGGCTGCATTCAATCACAGAACACATTTTTGAAGGAAGTTTGTGGCAGTTTGGTGGTTTTGCATATTTAGACCGCAAGAGAGAAAAATGTTTATATGCTTAGGATTTGCTCTCAGTCCAAGGACTACTGTTTTTAATTGTTTGTTTATATTTTATAAATGGGGATTATGATTTTTGTTCAAGGCTTTGTGTTTAACTGTAAATAATTTTTGAATGTGATAAGGAAATTATTCTTTAAAAATTTTATGAATGTTTGTCATTGTTTGATAAGCTTGTTGGTTGATTATTATTGTTTGCACACTGTATTAAGTATGCTTTTTATTATTACTGAGACCCAACAGCCCAACACCCACCACACTACAAACTTATGTAAAGGAAACTGCAGGCTGAATTTGTGGCAAAAATGTACACATTTTAATGGATATTTTTACAGAGAACTTATTTATGAAAAATAATTTTGACATTTTGCAAACTGTGCTTGCACCAGCCTGTAAAATTTTCACTAAAATTTATGTAAATTAATCAAGTGCTATGAGTGTCAGTTTTCAATGTAATTTGATTTACTTTGCCAAACTTGATAATTAAACATCAGAGATGTGAGAGCTGAAAATTTATGTTGTATTTACTATTTGCAGACGCATTGCCATATTACGGATGTTATGTACTTTAAGATTGCATTAACGTCTTTTTGGTGCCATGGGAGATATAGTATACTTGATGGAATGTTTAGCTTATTGTTTCAGTTTTTTATATAAAAATTAATGAACCCATCCTGTAAAATAACAGCAGTTCAACAAAGTTGAAATCAAAGCAAAAAGTAAGAAACAAGGAAAACTAAAATCAAAGAAATTTCTTAAGACAATTGAGTGACAAACAATTTATTTGCTATTTATTTGTCAAAGTGATTCTTTTGATTGATAGGCATTTGCAGGTGATTACCTTAAGTTTCAAATGAACTCAATTTGATATTAATTATTTATGTTTCTTATATGCAGTAAAAACTAAGAAAATTAATATTTTATGTGTTCTGGGAACATTGCAATAAGATTTGTTCTGTATCTTGAAATGTGGATTTTGAATAGCTATTGAGTCATTGCTTTTTGTTTTCTAAAAAACTGTTTTGGGTCTTTTCTGCGGATAACATCTTTAGATTTCAATGTAAACTTTTCTTCAAGGAAATTAATGTGTTATTGCTTGCAAAATTCTTTTTGATCAAATTTTGCTTTTCAATTTGTACTGGGTGTCCCAAAAAGGCTAGAAATGAGAATTTTGCTCAAATGTATCCAATAATCCAAAATAGTTTTAAAAATAATCCTCCATAGGTAACTAGAAGATAAATACCTTGTTTTTTTCATATCAGTGCATTGTGAGTTGGAATATATTAATTTTGAAAATTCTAATTTGCCTCCCACTCAAAACCAGAGGTTTCATTTTGGTAGGTTCTTGGTAAAAATGCTGAAAAAAGAGAAAGCGCTTCATAGTGGCTGCATCCATAAATAAGCGTTTAAGTTTCAGTTTTCGAATTTATTTATTAGTTGTGTTTCCAAGCACCATTAAATTCATTTTGTAAAACGCTATGGTTTAAGAGATCCAAAGACGCAGTTTAGTACTCTGGTTAAACTTTCAGAATTAATATCCTGACTCTCGATGCACAAATAATATCAAACTAGGTATCAAGTTTTAAGTTGACTACCGTGAAATATTTTAAAAATCGTTTCGAATAAATTTGAGTTGAACTCACAGTGCAAGCCTTCATCAAAGCTGTTACTTTTTTTTGGGACACCTGGTATATCAAAATTTTCAAACGATGTGCCACTGAATTTGTTGTTTATAGGAGACAGAGACGGATGATGAAATACTTGAAATATCTCCAAAAACAAGGTACAGCACATTTGATTCTTCAAAGTTTGGAAGAAGAGAGGATCATTCACTTCACAGACATACATTAAGTTTTTCAGAGTTACCACACAGAACGAGATCAATGATGAGTCTCCCCACACAAAGTCCTCATAAAAAGCATCATAAAAAGCTCTTACCGGAAAGCCCAACAGTTTCTGAAAAGCAGGTACAATTGACAAAGCGGAGAAGTTTTGCAGGAGCTCCAAAAGTTCCTAGTGTTGAAAGATACTTGGAACTTTTTAATAGACTGAAAATGGCCTACAGGTCAGTGTACTTATGATATGAGTTTATTTAGCAGAATGGCTGACAATGTTCAGCAAGATTTAGCTTCAGTTTTCATAATTGTAATTCATGACTAATGATTGTCAATCCAGCTAACACACATCTTGTTTGTTGCCACAGGGTGTTTGTGATGATTGCTGATAAGCTCTGGAAAACAAACTTTTTTATTTTGAAAGTTTTTTTTATCAGCCATACTTCTTTAAGGCCTGGTTCTTTATTGCCAATATAGCAGCCATTACAGAGGAATTATGATTTATGAAAAGCATAGCCTCATTCATACGTACGCAATATCAAGATAAGTCATGGCTACCAAGAGCAAGGAAAGCGAAGGAGACTGATTAAACAGTAGTTGCGATAATAATGAACTCTTCAAGGAAGAATTGGAGAGCAATGTTTTGAATTGAATGTGAAAGGTCTGTTTAATATACAGAATGCAATACCATTAGTTATTTGTCTGATACTTGATGTAGTAATCATTTTTATTTTTTTGCAGTGGTTTTGTTACAGCATGTGAAAATGTTGACCCAAAGACTCTCACTGTAAGCTAGTCTATGTTTAATTTGTCAATTTTCTATTAGGTAACTTCTTCATTGTTGGAACATGTTTATATAAACGTTTTGATTATTAATTTTAAGTTTAAATTTATTTATTATAAAAATTTGTTGTTACTATACACAATGAATCATTCGTTGTATAATAAGTGCATGATAAGACACAGAAAATGACATTTTAAAGATTTATTTTTGACCGATGACAAGGTTCTGATTAAAACAATGGCTCTGATATTTGTCACAACACATAGTCATGATGACATAAAAAGGAGAATGACAATTTTTTCATTGGATGTAAAATATTCAAAATTTCAACATTTTAATCACAATAATTTTTTAAAAAGTTTATCATCGTCCGATACTGTATTCTTGTAAATGTACCAAATTTTAATGTGACAAGCTTAGTTATATTGTCTGAATTGACAATGTCTGCTATTTTGTCTTCGTTTTAATTGACTTTTTGAGCAATGACTTCTGGAGAAACTGACCTCATCAACAAACACTATTCACAATGTGTTCTGAAAGCATTACCACAAAATTGTTTCCATTTTTTAGCAGAAAATTTAAAATTTACATCTTATTTGTTTTACTTTTCAGGCCAAAGAGAAAATAGTTTTTGAAAAATGTTCAAAGTAAGTAGCTCATCTGTTCAAAGTCAATATAAAAAATTGTCTATTGACTTTGATATGTTATATATATTTTTTGTCAATAAATGCAATGTAAATGCTAAATTTCTTGGAACATATCAAAGGTATAAAACGCTTGGCATTGATTCTTGTAACATTTGCAATGCATATAGATGTATAGTGCCTGCTCGTAACTCTCGTTTTGCTGCAAATAAGATATTATTTATACTGCACCCAGGACTGCTCTAGGACACAGATGCAAATACTGTACTTGTGATGCTTGGTGCGTTTGAGAGATGCCTGACTTTAACAATTTGGATTTTAACTTTTGATATACTATTATTGGAAATTATTAGAATCATATGGGGGGATGCTTCATGGAAAGAAGTATTATTTGTAAACATAACATACTGGTTGTACGTTATCTTCCTTTTTTATTATTTTGAAATCGGAACGAGCAGCAGCAACTTTATAGGACTGTGATGAATACTTGTTGAGCTGTGATGGTGCGAAAAATATAATGTTGTGAAACAGTGTCGTTGCTACAGAGGAGCTGTTTTTTTAATCAATCAAGATGAGCTGTTTTTTTATATGTAATTATGTTTTTTTAACGAAGGTGGAACAATTCGTAATTTGCTGTAACAGCATAAACTCGATTCTGAAATGTGATTTTTTCGAAAAACAATTTTTTTGCAAATTTGCTTTTAAATTGTTGTCAGTTAGTGACAAAAAGACACCAAGTAATTAGTGAAATGAAAAATGTTGTCATTAAAATCTCATGATTATTGGAACAATTAACAGGAAACAAACTAACATAATTTTAATACTGATTCAGTTTTTTTACGATCGCAATACTATTCTGAATGATTGATTTTTATTGCAGGAAACTGAGTGCAAAGTTGTTAAAGGTAGGTGCATGATTCAGTCATAATAACCATAATTCTTTTTGAATTTCTCTAGCTGTAAATATTCTTCCGTATACGTGCACTTTGGTAGCATGAAGAGGAGGAATTTTGAACTTTTTCGAAATAAACGAAGAATTTTCAAGAAATCAACTAAGAAAAGAATAATCTTTAAGCGCAAAGAAAGGAAAAGTAGGAATAATTGGTTTTGGATGCAAGAAGAATTTTCAGATTTTGGAAGAATATTCACCCCGGTTGAATTCTGCTAATGACACACCATTTTTATTACAATCTGTGCCAGTTTAAATTTTGAAGTATTGAATGTATGGATATATTGGCAGAACTTAAATTAAATTAAATAGAACTGTTTAGTCAGCAATATAATTTTAATTTTATTTATTCTAGCTTGAAGATCTGAGCGAACTTTATCTACATCAAGAGCACATGCGAGCAGGTATCGTTTCTTGTTGCATTTTCTGTTTTACTTTCGTAAAAATAAGATATACCGAGTGGCCCAAAGAATTGTCTTCACCCTGGTCTCCACGTTTGCAAGGCTGCTATGGATGAACCTTGTTTTTGATAATTCTATTTTTGCTTGACATTGGTGCAAGAGGCTTTAACTTGATCTAAGTTTGGTTCCGTGTTTGCCAAAATCTCAAAAATATATTAAAGGCCACCCGGTTGACGATATTGCTTAGGGGTGAGGTTGTCTGCAAAATATTAAAATGAATATTGTGCTCTATCGTTTTAAAAGTAATTTTTTTTTACAATTTGTTCCCTGAAATTTTGTAAAGAAATTTTAATTTTTATACTCGAACATGCTGCAGTGAGTTGTGCTGATTTATTCGAAAAAAGTTGTATGATATTATTCGAAAAAATTATATGTATTCTAAAATAATATTATTTAGATTTTGAAACAGCAATATAGAATTTTTAAAGTTTGAGACGATAATACCAACTTATCCCCGTTGTTAAGTGAACAGATACGGGTTTGAGGTAAAAAAATTGTCTCAAACTTAAGATTCTACATTTATGCTGCAAAAGTTAAATATTGTTTTATTGGTGCTGATTTATTGCAGAAACATTGCTCTGATTTGGTTAATTTTTTTAATGAGAATCAACGGAAATAAAAGTTTCGTAATGCTGGGTCTATAAGCCAATCAAATTTTGTCATTAAACATTCCGTAAGATTATTGGTCCGCTTGCTGTGTAATTTGAATGGAATTTTAATTTATTTTTAGATGAACTGAATTTATATCCGTTCATTCTCTTTAAGATAAATATAAAAATTCTTTGTAAATAAGCTAATAACGCTACGGTAATGATAAACCAAACGTATCGGGCATAACTCTTCATGTAGTCACTACTGATGAAGGGTTATGCCCGATACGTTTAGTTTGTCATTATTTTGGCATTATTAGTTTATTTATAAAGAATTTTATATTTATTTGCTGACTATTGTCACACGTGCAATCTTATAAGTATTATTGCACCAATTCTTTTTAAAAGTTGCAGTTTACCCCCCCAATATTTCCAATTTTGCACAAAAGTAACCTGATTTCTCTTGGAGTCAGATGGTTCATAACAGATTTAATTCATTTCTCAATAAACACTGTCTCCATGAAATAGGCCTTGCATTTAAATAATAAAACACCAACAGGATTGAGTGCAATCTCCCAGCTCACGAATAGCATTATATCTTTGTTCTTTTTTGAGAAACTATATATAATTTTTAAGTATATCAGTGCTAATATGATTTCTTTAAGATCTTTAGGGGTTATAGTCTTTCGGAAAAACTCGGGATGAAGCAAGTAGGATCAGATTATATTTTAATGCACTGTTTTGCTCATGTGGAAATTCATATTTTTGAATTCCAGTTCAATTGACGTAAGTCAGTTTTTGCAATTGTTTTGAGGATGCCTGCTGGTCTGTTAGATACTCCTGTCATATTTGGTTGGAAACTTCATTTGATACTCCCGTGTATCGTTTGTTATGGTCGGTGATGTTTGTGCTTTACGCATTTTATTTTTCTGGGAAACATACACTCTTCTTTTGCTAATAATGATATTTTTTATGAGATTTGACTCTTGCTTAAGGTTAACCATAATCGGATGCAAATTATTTAATCGAGATAACACTTAAAATGATAAATTTCTTAGCCCTTAACTTTTGAGAAACTAACGAGAGAGTATATGTATATTTATAATTTTACTCATTTTTGTAACGGCTATATATATGTGCACAAACCTCTACTTCCCGATGCTGTTTCTGCATTATCGTTCTTACTGCTCTCAATATCATCATCGTTTTATCTTATGTTCTTGAATTTTGGTTTGTGATTGCATTGCTGTTTTTATAACTGTATGACTGTATAGTTATAGTAAGTGGCCCAGGCTAGATAAGCTCAGTTTTCCTCTGTCGGCTATGAATACATGTGAAAAAAATTTAAATTAATGCCCAAGATTGTTGCCATGTTTACGAATAGACTACATTTCAGAACTTTGACCTCGTGGAGTTTCATATGTTATCACGTGTTTTATTGAAGTCCCAAATGTCATTTTTCATCGTCATTTTTCGGCCATGTGAATGGTCGGGATATTCTCTCGATAGTTCGGGATATTCTCTCATCTCAAATGTAGTTTACTGGCTCACTGCAGCATTTGCGAAGCCACCTTGTTCTTGGAACCACCACATCAGTCTGTCGATGAATGCAACTGGAACTACTGTTACCCATAGAAATAGCAGGATTTAGTATTAAGATTTACTCCACTAAATACGCCGTTTTCTGCTCCGTCGTCTCCTGACAACGTTAACAGGGTTACTTCGCAATGGGGTGTGGCTTTTCGCCACGCATTTTGCGCGTCACAACGTGGTGCTGGGGTGTATGGAGACCAGTCTAGAACAGCACGAGAGAGGCCGTCTAGGAAATTTTCTACTCACATACTTAACTCCTTAAAACCAAAGGCTACTACTTCTATACTCAACCCTTTCACTCAAAATGTCATTTTAGGTGCGTTTATTCAATGTTTTTTAGCCGAATTTAATTTTTTAGGCTCACGAAATTTGCTGATTACCATGCAGAGGGAAAGTAGCAAAAAGATCAAAAGTGGGATCGAACTATGTAGATCTAATTTGAAGAAAAATATAATGGTGAGCCTCAAAACATATATATATATATAATTTTATACTGTGAAGAACGGACGCAAAAGAATTCCTTCAAACATCCCAACAAAGTCACATTCTGATGAAAACGTAGGTTTGAAAGACCTCAGTGTGCCAAAATTTGTCTATTCTTTTGCGTCCGTTCTTCATAGTATAAAATTATTAGTTAAGACACATTAAGTAAGTATTAACTAAGTAAATAAGTATTAAATATACATATATAGATTTATATATGTTTGAAATTACATATATTTGAATTTTTTTAAACATAGATCAGAAAATTGTAATTACATTTAATTAATTTTGTAGAAATTTTTAGTTGTCAGAATTAGAACTTGTTCTGTAGAAATTTGTTAGTTTCCATTTTAAATTGAATACATTTTTAAAGGCTACCTTTAAATATTTGATACATTTGATACTAAAAACATATTGCATTTTTATTTCAATTTAGAGCAAAGAACACTTGCTTTTTCATGTTCGTTTTATTTTACGTTGTTTGTTATCTCCAATTGTGTTCTTTTAAGCGACTCTGTGCAGTGGAAGACGAAGTTAACGACATGGCAGGGATGATGAAAATTCAGATTATTGGTATGATTACCCAATTTTGGTTTCAACTTTTATAAATTTAGGTTTCTTCATGTAACTATCTATTATTGAAATGTGGATATATTTATTATTTATTATTGAAATTTCAAGATATATACATACCACCAGGTGCACCACAAAAAGCTGCACTAGCTAGATTTGATTATAGTTCCTTGAAATGAGCAAAATCTATCGATTTGTTGCAGCTTGCTGCCAAAAGCCTGACGTATTGTCTGATATAAATTTAGGTTTCTTCATGTAACTATCTATTATTGAAATGTGGATATAAAATTCAGTCTCATTCGACAAATAATACCTCCTAAAACTATCGATTTTTCTGCTTTTGAAATGAACGAAGCGTGATAAAGAATGCAATGAAATTTAATAACAATGATTTGAAATTGAACCCCCCATCGATGGTAAAGAACACGCTTCAAGATGTTGCAAGTAAACTATTTTATAACCTTCCATCAGTAATTAGAGAACAAAAATCATTGCCTTCTTTTCGTGACAAACTTCAAGCAGAAGCAGCTCTTCACCTAAAACATGATATTGTTTTTTTATATATTTTATTCTGTTATAACCTTTAAATAACCTAAATATTTGTGTTTGTTCATACTATTGTACTATTTATGGAAACTACTTTTCAACTGTACACATTGAAATTGTAAAAAGAAAGAAAAAAAGAATGTCTTTGAAAAAAGGTTTTATTTATTCTACTTTGTTAGGTATATGTATTCTGTCTTTATATTTATTGTATATATAGTTAATTTATTATAGGTTTAATCGGATTTGCCAAGTTGAGTCCGGGTGACGTATACAGGGTAAGTTTAACCGTTTCAGGCCCGGATTTATTTCTGCTAAACAGGCAAATTGTATGAAAATTTTATTTTTCAGGGGGTAGCACATCCAAACCAAATTAATTTATATGATAAACTCACGTTGAAATCTCTTAAATTAATGTAAAGTTCTGCACGCATTTACCCTTGGAAAATATGAGACGTTTTATGGTGTTTGTCCTTGTGGCCCTTCCCGGGGTGAAAGAATTGAATTGCTGCAATCACTTCAAGCTTGTTTTGATTTATTAACTCAGTATATATTTGTAGTTCTTAAAAAACATAAGCTTTTAACCCTTTCAGACTTATTAGTTAAAGCTTCTATCTTATGATTTTTTACCTTTGCAGGTTCAATTTAGTCATGGGCACGGGAAAACAAAATCAAAATGCAAAATTGTAGGACAAGGCCAAATATGGACCAATCCAAATGTAAGCTTAATTATATACATCTTCTTGTTTGAACAGCTTTTTGACTTTTTCTTGCACGGACTTATTTCCAATAATCAGGCAAAAACAATTTCATTTTGCAAGGGAAAGCACGAACAAAAAAAACTCGAAAATCAAAGATTATGTTGTTATTAAACGATTATGTTTTCCAGCATGGACCGAGTAATCGTTTAATAAAGGCATTATGAAAATAATATCTACTTTATTGGATCTAGGCCCAAACAAAGAAGCCCTTCCCTTGTCACTGGTTTCTAAGGCAGCATTGGTCCAATACGGCTTTAAAAAATACGGCTTTTAAGGTCTGATCAAGAACCAATGAAATTGCTCCGTTGCCTGTCCGAGGAGCCGTGTTATTTTTGAATGCCATATAATGAAAAATCAATGCCACAAAATAAAAACTCGTACTAAAACTTCTGAATTGAGTCAAAAAATTCATTAACATTTGCCCCATAAAATTATTACTTTTTACGTTTGTTTGTCATTGGGCTATGTGTCCCTTGTCGGGGTGAAAGGGTTAAAATAGGTAAAGTTCAACCAAGTACACTTCAATCTTATAGTTTATTGTTTCATTTCATTTTATATTTTTTATGGAGGGCAAACCTTCAGCAAATGCTGGTTTACTTCATGATTTATTCTTTCTATTCTGTTTATAGGTAAATTTTAGAATTAGCTCAGCACATGACTTATTGGTCAAGGTGAGGCAATTTTAGATTTATTGAAATTGAATGTATATTTTTATTTTTTATCAAAATGTTTTTACAAAATGAAGATATTAACGCTACCAATATGGACTGGCGTTGAAAGGTACGGCGTTAAATTAGGACCAGCGTTAAATTAGGACCAGCGTTAAATTAGAGCCGGTGTTAAATTAGAGCCGGCGTTAAATTAGAGCCGGCGTTAAATTAGAGCCGGCATTAAATTAGAGCCGGCGTTAAATTAGAGCCAGCGTTAAATTAGAGCCAGCGTTAAATTAGAGCCAGCGTTAAATTAGAGCCGGCGTTAAATTAGAGCCGGCGTTAAATTAGAGACAGCGTTAAATTAGAGCCGGCGTTAAATTAGAGCCGGCGTTAAATTAGAGCCGGCGTTAAATTAGGGCCGGCGTTAAATTAGAGCCGGCGTTAAATTACAGCCGGCGTTAAATTAGAGTCGGCGTTAAATTAGAGTCGACGTTAAATTAGGTCCGGCGTTAAATTAGGTCCGGCGTTAAATTAGGGGCCAACAAGGTACTTGTGATACTGTTTCTTCAGGCAGGTTTTCTATGAGCAATTTAAAAAAGCAACTGATTTTGCGAATAATATTCAATGTCACTTTTTGTCTTAGAACACGGGTTCTGACTTGAAACAAGGCATATGCCTCAGTCTTAAATTTATTTTAAACAAAGATATTTTAATATATATAATTATAGACGGGAAAAACATTATCGAATGCAGTCCCGCTTTGAAGAAACCACTTTCTAAGAAATTCAGACTCTGAATTCTGACCAGAGTAAGTAAAAAAGTCGATCGACCGTAGTCGGAGGTGACCCGGAAGGCTCCTCTTTCGTTCGCTGCTACCTGGAGGTATGGGTGGGTGCGACTGCTATCCATGGTCCGAAGACCACCACTTACCCTCAGTCAAAGTCTTGATGCTGAGCGCTAAGCAGAAAGGCACTGAGAACTATTTTTAATTTTTTTCGTATGTCTCGGCCGAGATATGAACCCACGACCTTCCGTGTGCGAGGCGAGCACTCTCACCACTTGGCCAAGCTTTAAGGGAGAGCATTAGCCATAAAATAGGTCGAAAACAAATCAAACATTACAGCAATTAAGCATTTGATAAATTTTCATCGTTGAAGCAAGCATGTTTTTGTTTACAGGTTAATGAAGTACGTACTATTAATTCAAACTGCGTAGGATCTGTGACTTGTCCGATTGAAAACTTTTTTTCCCCAGAAGGACATGTAAGTACCTAATTTAAAGTTAATACTTAATCACTTTCATTTTTATATCAAAAACACTTTTTACTCGTGTGATATTCGAAAAATTTCCTTTTCTTATTTAAAAAGTTTATTCCTGTTTCGAAATATTTGATTGTACTATGAAGTTTTATTTTGCAGGGGGTAGCACATGCAAACCAACCTATTTTATAAGATAAACTAACGTTGAAATATTTGAAATTAATGTAAAGTTCTGCCCGCATTTACCTCCTGAAAATATGACGTTTTACATCGTTTTTCAATGGGCCATATGGCTCTTGCCGGGGTGAAAGAATTAACTTGTTATATTCTTTTAGGAGTTTGTACTTCCAATCAACAGTACAGGTACTCTCAAATTAAAGATGAGTGCGGCATGGAGGTGACTTATTAATTTTTTCAATAAACATTACTTATTCGTATTTACAGGACAAGTCAGGTTCTATTTTCGTTAGTTCACCTACTTTGTGAAATCCTCTTTTAAATATTTGTACTATTCATAAATAATTGTTCTTGTATAAATATTTTAATTATCGTTGCAACTATATATATATAGCATGGACGTGCCAAAAGTCTCACTTTTTGGTCTCCAAGATTTTTTCTTTGTCTCCACATGTTTTACAGTAGGAAGACCAACAATTTAGACCTGTGACCAGTTGACTAACGATAGTGAAAATTGCCATTATGTTTTTACTGTGATTTTAGTTTTAAATTTACTTCGTAATTGGAAGAATGCAGAACATAAACTGAACTGAATTTATCATCTAATTTTGTCCTGGCACCATATCATGTTCATTGACTTGCTAAAATTCTGCTTTCGTCATAAGGGCATTCATCTTCAAAGAATAATCAAGTCAGATTTTGTAATAACAAAGAATAATCAAATCAGATTTTGTAATAACAAATTCATTGTTTGCAGCTAGAAGTGTGATTTTCAATCGAAAATAAAATTTCTTTCCTGGTACCAAAATGTTTCGTGTTGTACCTTCCTGTTATCATTTCAAAACAAACTACATTTAGTGAGCAAAAGTATTGCACCAGCCGACCAAATATTGCCGCTAACAACGGCTCCTGGCTTTATCAAGATAATTTGTTTGTTGTATATTATTTATTTATTTGTTTTATATTTGGATGATAAATATTAGTCAATTTATTGAACTGCAAGTATAACAATTATTCCCTACTTTTCAAAGTCATTGTTATTTTTAGTCCTTTTTCCAATAAAGAAGATTACATTCTTGGTGGGAAGATTGCAATTTCTGAGGTATCAGCACCACCACAACTCGATGCCATTTCAAACAGCAGTAGAACAACAAGCCCATGCTCAACACCACGGAATGGAACGTTGTCATCGATGCCAAGGCTCGCAACGAATGGAACACTTACTTCAATGAAAATTTCTGTTGGTGGTACATTTTTGTCATCCCAAGCAAGGTATCGTCTTGTTTAATGTTGGTAGAAACTCCACAAGAGGCAGCGAAAAAATTAATTGTTATTTATATTTTAGACTGATATTTATCAATGTAGAAATTCGTCTTTTTTCCTTTGTCATGCGGAGTTTCTACTTTAATACAATTACACGAACCTACATCTTACGAACCTACATCTTACGAACCTACATCTTATCATCCAGTCAAATTAACTTAATAGCTCGTGGATTAGGGCAATTTTAATTTCACGTTTTGGACATGTGAACCTGGCCGCAGATGACTGGATGATATCCCAAACTCTAAAGTTTGCCCTTCGGATTTCGTTTTGTGTAAAATTTGACTTGTAGTCTCGCGAAACAGATACTAACTAAATAAAATCATTCTCAAGTAATTGCTATTTAGTTTTAATAAGCTCTTGGCTATATTTACCTTGATGATAAAGAAAATATTTATTAATAATATTATAGCCACACGGGCACACAGTTATTATATATATATATTTGCTATTTACTAAGAAAATTTCTGATAAGATGATATATATATATTGATATATATTGATATGAGCCCTATACTATAACTTTCCAAGTGGCGAGAGGGTTAATCTTTGAGTTGGAATGAGATTATTTCTAGAATATACTAAGAATGCTTTTTGGGAAACTGATTTAATCTCATGGAACCAGCTGATGGAGTTTATAGTAAGAGCCCACCAATAAGAATTTTACTTATAAGAAACCACACACAGCCTGATTATTTTTGAAAGTTTTTTAAAAGAGTTAATTCAAATGATGGAATCGGTTTATTATTGGAGGGGTCTTATTTCCCCGCACAATTTTTTCTTCAAATTTATGAAACTTTTTAGTTTCTTTGACACCATGATTTTACTTTTCAGCGTCATAAAACCATCGAAGATAAACAGTGGGCCAAGGATTCCACTTAATGACGTAAGCATATTAGGCGTTAAAAAGGTTTTTTTGTATTCGGGTGTTGCTGCCCATCCAATGAAACTGTAGTCAGAATTTATTTGGTTTATCATCGTTTTTAATTTGGTGAGGGTAGCACAAGCCTACCCAACTCAAGAGATAAACTGACACAGGGACCGATAAAATGTGAGGAAATTTACTGCTCTATGTTTTTGCCCCAGGAAGATTTTTTTGACAATGTAAAGTTGTTCTGAAAATTTAATAAAATAGGTAAATCCTAAGGAAAATATAGATTTAAATTTGAAAAAAAAACTGTTAATTTAACAATCCAAAAAGATTCAAAATTCAGGAATCAAAGATAAAAAAAATTTCTCGACATAGTACTTCTCACTTAGGCAAATCTGTGAATTTTGGGGAAATTGGCGGGAACTTTTCCCCAAAAATTTTATGCTCCCAGGAACAAAAATTTTTATCGGCCTCTGAATTGACATGAAAAAATTTAAGTAATTAAAAGATTATATCCTTATTTATTCTCCCGGTGGATAAATTATGTCGTGTTTATTCCCCCGGGTATTTATTACACCCTAATATGTTGGATATTGGCGAGGTGACTTGGCGCCGATAAGGATGGGTTTGCTTAATGTTGGGTACAGATATTCAAAATTATCCTCAATGTTGGGTAGTTTTGAATAAACAACATTAATAATAATAATAAACAACAACAGACGACGATTTGAACAATAATGATGGGTTGGTTCATAAAATCTCAACATGTATTCCTCATTTCTGTATGTATTTTTTCAGGAGAAAAACAGTCCAATGTGGCTTGCTTCCATTAAAGCACAGTCTATGCCTGATATCACTAAAATACCAGACAGCGAGGATATATTTATTGACAGATGCGAGTCTGATGGAAAGCCACAAACACTAAAAACGAGAGCGAATAACAATTATGAAAATATTTCTTATCCACCAAATAAAGACAGTCAAAAAGTTGTTATTAGAGATACAAGTACGTTGAGTAATGGCAAACCAAGACCATTAACTCTTGGTCCAACATTTACAACTGGCTTTTCTACCCAGTCGGACTACGAGAATGTTGTTAATTTGATAGCTACTTCAATGCTAAGCGAAAAACCGGACATCATTCCTGAAGGAGATTCTCTCAAAAAGAAAAAGAAGAAAAGACCATTTTCAGTTGTTCCGGACAACAGGGCGGTTCCCTTCCCTGATTATTCTGGTTCTGTCTTAAAGGATGTTCTTCTTCCAGATTATTCTCTTGAACAATTCGCAGTCCCAGTACTTTCTGTGCGAAATCCTATTCTTCATAATCCCGAACCTGACTATCCCCGGCAAACATTTCCGAAGCAAGTAAAAAACAATACGAAAAAGATTGATCATAATTTAGAAACATTAAAATATAGCTCCATGCCAGATATATCTGACCCGAATTCGGTTAATAATGGTGCTGGACTTTTCGTCTCTGAACAGCATTTGGTTAAAGATACTACAATTCGAGTTATTCCTTGTACGAATTCGATAAACAGTAATTTAGTGGAAGGTTATGCAGAACCAAAGGCGGTTGAAAGTAGTCACAAACCCGCTGTATCTAAAGTGAATTCGAGTAGGAATCAACAAGTGCCATTCATCTCAGAACCAGATTATTCGCCTCCGATATCACCATTGGCAAACATAGTACCTGTAACTGAAAACGTAGAAAAGAAGGACCAAAATCGGATTTCTGGAAATAGATTGGAGGCTGACTCTGCAAGATCTGATATGAAAAATGACGTCATTATTGGAAAGGATGCTCGACAAGTTGACAAGGTATCAGCGACAAACGCTAAAGTTGCTGCCAGCATTTTATTTCAGCCTCCACCTCGAATTAACAATCCCCCACCTGCTCGCAAAGCAAATCCTATTATTGTTCAAAAAGGCAATCCTTTTCCTTTTCCTGCTGTTCCTAAGGACAGTCCTCCGCCTGTTCCAAAGGGAAATCCTCCTCCTCCTGTTCCAAAAGGCAATCCTCCTACTGTACCAAAGGGCAATCCTCCTACTGTACCAAAGGGCAATCCTCCTACTGTACCAAAGGGCAATCCTCCTATTGTTCCAAAGGGCAATCCTCCTGTTGCTGCAAAGGGGATTCCTCCTATTGTTCTAAAGGGGAATCCTCCTATTGCTCCAAAGGGAAATCCTCCTATTGCTCCAAAGGGCAATCCTCCCGTTGCTCCAAAGGGGAATCATCATATTGTTCCAAAGGGGAATCCTCGTATTGTTCCAAAGGGGAATCCTCCTATTGCTCCAAAAGGAAATCCTCCTATTGCTCCAAAGGGCAATCCTATTGCTCCAAAGGGCAATCTTCCTATTGTTCCTAAAGACAATCCTCCCATTGCTCCTAAAGGCAGTCCTATTGTTTCCAATGTCGAGCATCCTATTGTTCATAAACATAATCTACCTATTGTTAGTAAATACAATATTGTTATTGCTAGTAAAGACAATGTTCCTATTGTTCGCAAAGACAGTTCTGTTGTTCGTGAGGACAATCATATTGTTGCAGAAAACAACGAAGTTCTTACGGAAAACAGTGCAGAGGATGTCGATATTTTGGCTGAAATTCGGGCGATTACATTAGATTTGATGATCAAAGTAACAAGCCTTCCTTCAGGTATAGTAATTTTAGGTCATACCGGGTGGCCCAAAAAATTGTCCTGACTTTCGCAAAAGCTACTGTGGAGGTGCTTTAGTTTTGATAATTATGAATTTGAATTTGAGTTTCAGTTTCAGTTTGAATTTGAATTTGAATTTGAATTTGAATTTGAATTTGAATTTGAATTTGAATTTGAATTTGAATTTGAATTTGACATTTAGAGCTTCAAGTCATAATTCGGCTCCGTGTTTACCAAAATCAACCAAATAATCACCGAGTTACACTCGATTAAACCAAAAATGGAAGATTTCTGCTGGTACAATCTGCTGAAAATACTACATTTTCTTTTGCATAGCTCAGGGATTTCTTAGTAGATTTTGTCAAACAAGGTATCAAACTTTTTAAGTCAATAGCTATTACATTGACGTCAAGCATAAACACAATTATAAAAGCTTAAGCAATTTCATAGCAGCCTTGCAAACGTGGGGTGGGGACGTTTTTTAAAGCCACTCTGTATAATCATGAAAGTAACAAATTTGTATTTATGTGTATTTATAAACATTATACATTTCTTTGTTAATTGTACTTTCTGTTTGCATGAGAAGGACTTTCTTTGATAATTGTACTTTGATAATTGTACTTTCTGTTTGTACTTTCTGTCTGCTTGCGTTTACATGAGAGGTGAGCCAATTCTGCTAGGTGTGTTTGAGCGGGCTTGAATTGCTTTTTCTGTAGCTTGCGTGCATTGTATTGTGCAAAAATCAAGACCCATTCTTTTTTTCTAGACGGATTGGTTCAACTCGTGTAAACAGTCCCTTAATCTCCATTTCCAATCCTTTTATTTTCTATTGGTAGTGGAAAGTCTTATGGAGTGACTATTTTTTTTAGAATTGAATGGCAAACTCAAAAGAATTGAAGTTGTGCTTAACGAAATTGCGACGTCACTGAAGGTATGAAACTTTAAAGTATTTACTGTAATATCAGGCACGTTAATTTACTATAATTACCCTTTCACATCTGGGAGAGCTACAAGGCAATTTGTCACGTCAAACGAACAAGGTATACCCAAATCGGCTTAAGCCGATGACTCATTGTTTTAGCATGATGCACGCAGTCTGAGTTTTATACCACTCAAAGGACCTGAAATAACGCTAAATGAACTAGAAATGGCTGCTTTGTATACGATCACACGCAATTATTGCATCAGTATTGGCCAGCAACGTGCTTGTTCTTTGCTTTCATTGAAATTTTGCCTTCATTTTGTTGACCTTTAGCGAAAATGGCACCTGCTCGAGTGATCACATAAAAATCACGTGATAACGATTAGTTCCTGCAAAGAGTTGCTTTTGACATGACTCTTGTGCTTTATGGCAATTTAGGCAATTTGAAGAAGGGATAATAATTTTAAGATGTTGTAATTTATGTTAGAGGACTTGAATTCAATATATCACTGGAGTTGGCATGCTACTTGACACTTGACATTTGACACTTGACACTTTACATTTGACATTTGACACCTGACAATTGACACTGGACACTGGACACTTGACACTTGACACTTGAATAATGATAGAGAAATACTGCACTGAGTTCAGAAACGTTTCATGAATCATTTTATTATTGAAAACAGAATGTGTTTTGTGTTTTATTATGTTAATGGAACCAAACTGTATTTTATTTTTAGGAAAAAACAATTCATTTCAGAGTTGTTTTTGTGTCAAGAGACACCATTTTTTTCGTATCTTTAAATATATGGCATGATTGATGTGTAAACAAATTTACATAGATATGTAAACAATATGAATTTGGATATGTATAACAGTATAAAATTACGAAAAATAAAATTACTATTTTATTTTATTTTTTTATTTTTAGAATTACTGTAATTCATTGTCCATTTTTCATTTTACGTGAATTCTTCATCTTTTCTGCAGGAAAAGAAGAAAGCCATTTCGCGAACAGCATCAGTAGAGAACGCTTTACATTCCATAGAGAGTGCATTTGATTTTCTATCAGAACACCAAACAATGAAACCAGAGCCGGATTTTGATGATAAACCCAGCCAAGAAATAGTTCCAGAAAAATGGAGAAAGTTGAAAGTTGTAAGTTTAAAAATTGATATTAATTACATGAAATTGTGAACATCAGAACATTGTGCTTCTCATATCTGCAACGTGAAGTAAGCTGGAGACTCCGAGAAGAAGAGAAAAGTGGAGTTGGCATACTACTTGGCATTGGACACTTGACACTGTAGCTTGTATTATAATTATAGAGAAATACTGCACTGAGTTCAGAATAGTTTTATCAATTATTTCATTATCGAAAGCAGACTGTGTTTGGTGTTTTATCATGTTTTTTTAATCACATTGTCAATATTTTAATCATATTTTTAATCATCACAATTTACAGAAAGTTTATTGGTATAATTTTTAAATTCAACCGTTTTCCATGTCGTACTCGTACTTCAACTGGTTCTAGATTTAATCTCCCTAGTCCCTATGGTCGCAAATGAGACAGACTTTGTCTACTCAAAACTTTTTTATGAAATTAAGTTAAAATTATATACCGAGTGTCCTAAAAAAATGTTTATAGGTATGATTAATGCTAGTGCTGAGAATATCACTCAATTTTTTGAGTAATCCTCGATAGCTAACTTGAAAATAAAATCTGGTTTGTTGATATTAGTCATTTCAGAATTCAGATAGTAACATTTTAAGTTCAAATTTGCCTCCCACCCGGAACCAGATGTTTTGATTTTGGCCTACTCTCTTGAAGGGTCGTCTTGTAGAATTTTCTAAACCATGACTGTGCTCCAGACAGCATACTTTTTTTTTGAAAACATTTCTGAATAATAATGTCAAAAAGAATCTTGAAAATCAGTTGTCCAGAACAAAATATTTTTTAAACTAAAATTGCTTTTCAGTTTGTTAGATTTTTGGTAAAAGTACTTCAAAGTGGCTGCATCCATAAATAGCCGTTTACTTTTCAGTTTTTGGATGTCTGTCCCAGTGTCTTTCCAAGCACCATAAAATTAATTTCGTAAATGGCTATGATATAGGAGATTCAAAAAGCAGGTTTAGACCAAAATCTAGATCTCTGGTTTGGGGTTGAGGAAAATTTAAACTTTCGGAATTAATATCTCGACTCTCAATGCACAACCTAGGCATTAATTTTTAAGTTGACTACCAAGAACTATTTTTAAAATTGTTTCGCATAAATTTGAATGAAACTCGCACCGCTAGCCTTAATCAAAGTTGCTGTCTTTTTGGACACCCGGTACAATAAGATAAAATGAAATAAACTACAGATAAGATTCGAATTTATGTTTCAAAATGTTTCCACATCCAGATTTATTTTTGATTTGGCGCAAACTAAATTGTTGGTAAAGTAAACCCATATAAATGATTTACATGTATTTCCCTTTTGTAGGTTCTTAGTCATCATTTGAAAGCATGTCGAAATTTGTTCAAGGTAAGAATTTATACAAAGTTTTTCAAATAAACAGCGGAAATAATTTTTTGCAAAACATTTGCTAATTATGAAGTCGTGAAAGAATTCTTTTGATTTTCTAACTGCGAACCTGATAGTCTGAAAGAATACTATAAAACAACTTTACATGTGTAATATCATCAGTTAAACACGTTGAGCATTGGCTAAGATATGACCAACTGAATACATTAATTTCTTTATTGAATCACTTTTTTATGGGCTTGGTTCATATATACATTTTGAAACTAAAAATACAATAATTTGACAGGGAAACAGCCGGCATTTAGCTGGTCATATCTCAGCCGATCCTCAAGAGATTTACTGATTTTCCATGTGTTATGTTGCTTTATTGTGTTCTTTCAGACCATATGGTGCAAAGTTAGAAAATCAAATAAAAAAATAATAACAAAAAATAGTAATAATCAAAAAAGTTAGAAAATCAAATCAAAATATGTTATCACTTTGGTTTGGTGCTTTGATTTTGAATCAATGTTTAATTCTACGCAAACTAAACCAACTCAATTCAAGAGATAAACTCACACTGTAGCTTGTGAAATTAATGCAAAATTGTAAATATATTTACCTCTTGAAGTCCTGGCGTTTTACGTTGTCTAGCAATCGGTTATGTACCTTGTTGAGGGGGGGGGGGGGGGTGAAATAGTTCTGCATTTATTTTTCGATTGTGATTTACTTTATATGTTATTTCTCTGTTTTATAAATATTTCCCAAGATGTTTTCACCTGCAACTTTTGAAATATTTTACTCTCAATCTATTACAATAAGTCATGGTTTTTTATTTCAGTCTCTTGCAAGCTCAAATGGCCCATTGAAGAGAAAGGTAACGTGCTAAGTTTTTTTTAGAGGTTTTTCATTTGATTTTGTTTTGATCAAGATGTGTAAAATTTATTTATTTTATGTTTATAATAAAAGGCAGGATTATTTTAGCATTGGGATGATTCGTCAATAGAATGTACTATACGAGTCTCTTGTTTCAGGAGGAAAAATCTATCAAAATCTTAAACGATCAGGCGAAAATACTGGAAATTTCTAACGAGCTGCTCTTAACAGAGGAAATTATTTCACCAAAATCAGGTATATATTTATATTAACCTATAATTAAAACGTGTATGTTTATAATAAAAACTTCTACACCAGTTTTTGTACATCAAACATTTAGAAAATAATTTTTTTATTAAACTTGATCCACTACATCACTACTACGCTAAAGTCATATGTAACTGCAGAGGGAAATGCCCTGCGGAGGAGAGACCTAAGGTGATGCAAAAATCGGTTCTCATGCTAAACTTTGCTTGCAGAATCTGATTCAAGAATCAAAAATTCAATATCTTAAAAATTGAATCAATTTCCATCACGGCAGATTTATCTCGAAAAGGCGGATTGTGTTCAAATTCTAAACTATCATTCATCTTGCCTTGTTTAGTATTTCCGTTAAATATTGTTTCTTCTTTGCTTGCAAAGCCAAAACAATTTCATATGAGCTTCATGTTTCACTAACATCACTATCACCACTACATCAACACTACGAATATTAAATAAGGCAACAATGTGGTCAAATGCTTCCAACATTTCATTCGACTTTTTGCTGTTGATGGATGAAATATTGAATGAAATGTTTGATATTTTTGACCACGGTTTTTTTCATCCGTGCCTCTTTACTTTACTATTTGATTTTCTTGACAGCATGTGCTACAATTGACCAGAGTGTGCAAGCTGCAATATTGTGGGCCAGGCATTGCTCAAAGAGTGTGAGTCAATATGAAATAATAGTTTTATCATTATTGAGTAATTACGGAGTCTCATCAGAAGGGTTTTAATTTTAGTGAAGCATCATTTCTTTTGAGCGTTACGTGGTACTTAGCATAAAAAACAGAGAAATAAATCATGAAACACACTTGATTTTATACTTGTTATGCACAATTTATCATGAATGTATTATCAAATAGTATCATTATTTATCTAAATGTAGATTTTTGTGAATAGCTATGTGAAATAAGCTCACCTTATTACTTTTCTCGTCACTCTTCTCATTTATAAATCAATTGGTTTATAACAGGAAAGTTTAGATTTTTTGATTTTCCGAATTAAAAAAGTGGAATATAACTAGCATATGAGATTTTTATGCTAAACGTTTGGAACGAGACTACGGCTATTAAAACTGAACAACAAGAACGAAACAAAAATCTAATTCTCCAGATCTAACGAGCCGCTTGCCATATGTACTAATAATTTTTAGAGAGGGGGAAATTAAATTTACAGAGCATTTGTTTATGTAAAAGACCTTGCATTGATTATGGTGAGATTATTGCTAATTTTATTTTATTTCTTTGGACCAGGATTTCGTGTGTAACTCAGATGTAGTTTCAGCAACATTGATGGAAATCTATAAACTTGTTGATGTCACGGTTCCCATGAGTCATGAAGGTTAGTATTTGTTTGTTTGTTCGTTTGGTTGTTTGTTTGTTTGTTTGTATCAAAACAGAAATTTATATTAGTATATAATTTTTAAACATTAATTTCTCAATAACTCATCCCTGGATTAGCTGTATTTATTGAAAAACAACGCTACATGTCATATTTTTTGTGACGTTAAACATATTTTAAACAGATAAAATAATTTGACAGATGGATTTTAAACAGATAATACAGATATAATATTTGGAGCATTTTAAAAGATATACATATATAATATTTGAAGTATTTTAAAAGATATACAGATATAATATTTGAAGTATTTTGAAAGATATACAGATATAATATTTGAAGTATTTTAAACGTATTAGTATGTGTTTATCTGTTCATTGAGTTGGTTTTCTAAATGTAGATAAGTTTCACCTCTTAACTTTTTACCACACCACGGGAAGGGCTGTATATATTACATACTTTTCAATTTTTACGGCGTTTAATCTTACATTTCATGGGCACTAAATCATATACACGCGGGATATCCCCAGATATATGACAAATAACAATTGTACATTTCTTTCTTAGAAAATGTTTCGAAATGCAAATTTTAAGAATGAATAATATTTGCCATACATCTGGGGATATCCCCCCGCGGACGCCATGTCTATATGATCTAATGCCCACCTGATTTCAATGGCAACAGCACAATACATGTCTAATTAGAATTCATTTGTCAACAGCTTTTTCAAAATTTATTTCGTTTAGTTTCAAATATTCATTTTTTTTTTCTTTTAAAGTCATTAAAACCGTTCTGGAAAGAATAAAAGGCGAAGAAATGTATTCCAAGGAAGTCGACTTTGTTACCGTATTCCAGTTTGCAAATTTTTTCGCAAGGTAGGTTTATTAACAAACGACTAACTGCTTGTTTAACTTTCTGAAAAACTCAGAACTTCAACTACTACATTTTATGGGTATATAGAGCAGGTCAAAAGGCAGTTTGCTTACAGTAAAAAAGGAATTGAAATCGTTTAAATTGTATATATTTTAACTGTGCAATGTGGTCGCAAAAACAAATTTGTATGCAATTTATCTTTGGTGGTCAAAATTGTCACTAGAGTAGCGCCGCCCTGAATGGAACATTGCCCTGCAATGAAACAATTTCTTTTTTACCATCAGTTCATTCTCTGAACGTTCTGGGCACAATTAATAATATAAAGAGTGAATCCGGCTTATAGTTATAACAGTACAGCTCTCATAAATACAAGAAGAGTGTCGAAAATACAACGGTGTTTTATTTCAGGGTGACGTTCAATTCAGGGCGACAATATTCGAGTTATAATTTATCTTTTCGAACTGTTCTGTTGTTTCTTTGCACTATTGGATTTCTTTAGAGTGGAATAAGTTAAGATGCTTACTGGGGCGGGAAGTAATTTAAAACACTTGGCGGCCTCAGGCGGGGAATTATTTAAAACACATTTATTTTCGTTGTCCGTTTTGATCAAAATTTGATGCGATTGAAAGAAAGCAAAAGAGAAAATTTATCACTTGAGCTCTGGGAACCTGAAAAACGTGGTTAAAATATTTTATGCTGTTATTTCATACTTGAATAAGTTATTAGCAAGCAGCTAAAGAGAAGTGGGCAAATGTTTTTAAAACCTAGATTTTTCTGCAATCTATGCTCAAAACTGTCACTAGATTAGTTGTCATTTATTCTTTTGAAATATTATGTTGTTTACGTCACGCTTTTATATTTTCATTTCTTCTGTAATTATTTCTAATTATTTCTGTAAATATTATTTCTGTAATTATTCACACTGAAATCTTTTGCCTAGGAATGGTGACATCCCAACTTATCTTCAAACAGTCCAAAACGAAGGTAAGAATTGATTTCGTAACGAAGGTTTTACTCTCTGCTTTTCAGATTTGAAAAATAAAATGAAAGAGAATCCCCCTATCTTACTTAAATATGAAAACATGTAAAGAAGTAGAACTGCTACAAATAGGATTATAGAAGGAATTAATTGTAAAGCTATTCGTGAAATTTTGTAATTTTTTCATCTCCCCTCACTGTTCTTATAGTCAGAAACGGACGAAATGTTTTATTTATTTTTAAACAAGAACAAGCAACTAATATGTTGTAGTTTAATTTAATGACCATTATTATTAATTTTTTTTAACGCACATGCATGTTGTAGTTAATTCTCAGTCTCACTGAAGATGCTGATGAAGAAGAAGATGATTCGAAAATTATGAGACTCAAAATTAATCATTACAAGCATGTGCGTTAAAAATAATGGTTGTTAAATTAAAATACAATTTAGGATATAATGCACGGGATACCATCAAATTGTTGGCAAAAATGATAAATGAAAGAAACGACTAATAATTGTAATTTTGCTGTATTTTACAACATATGTTCAATGTAATATTGCCGTATTTTACAACAGCATTTGATCTCTATTTCAGTGAAAGTATTGAAAATTCTAAATTCAAAAGATGATTTGGTTTTGCTCTCATTGGTAAGTTAGTTTCTTAATTTATCTCTATTTATTCGTGGACTGTGCCGCTCAACTTATGCCAGTTTACAAGTGGCCCGCTCTAAAATAATTACGAAAGTAAATTACGAAAATCTAAGTATATATATACAATATTATTTATTTACATGCCAAAATTAAAACAGTACTGGCTAACTCAAAATGGACTATGGCTTGAAATCTGCGAGAATAGGAATCTCACATTGTATATTTAGAAATGATGTCCGAAGGACAAATAGAATTTAGGATATCATCCAGTCGCTTGCAATCACGTCTCATGGTCAAAACTGGAGAATGAAAATGCCTTCATCCGTGAGCTTCCAAGTCAGTTAAAAACCATAATTCGTTTCCAGTCCACATTTTGATATTGAAACCGACTGCTATATTATTTACTATACTATATTATTATTATATTAAATCTATATTGACTTGGGGAGTTTCATTTGTGAATCTTTTCAAATTTTAAACCCCTAAAGCGCCATTACAATAAGCAGGCTGCTTAGGTCTCCAATTTGTCATGTTTACTTTGTGAAATTTTATGAAAATGTAATGTTGTAATTTCTGTTTTGAAAGAGAAACTTGCATCCATATGGATGTTGGAAAATTCTTGTCCAATGTGCCAATTAAAATGCTGTTTCAGTTTGGATCTTTTCATTAATGTGTTTGCTTTGTTTAGAATTTAAAAGAGGCTCTTAAGAAACTTTCAGCGCTTAAACAGTGTAATGCAATCTTCCCATTGACACTTACATAAATGTGACCACTTTTCTTACTTTATTTTGTAGCTGCAAGACAGGAAAACTATACCAATCGTTCCAAGTTGTCTCAAACTTCTTTCGGAACAGTTAGAACACAAGAACAAGACATTGAACAGACTAGCAGGTGTGTTTTTATCAGGTTAATTTTATTATTGAGGCCTTCCCAAGGGTTATAGGGAACAAGGGAACTTACCAGTTTTATTGATAAGAACTAAAGAGCATTCTATATCTTTAAGTGGGATAAAGGGAACATTGAAAACGTTTTTTGAGTTTTGGGGAACTTTTCGGACCAAAGGGAAATATGTGTAAATTTATTTAACTTTTGAAAAGCCAAAGGGAATTATGTGTAAATTTATCATGGAAGTAGGGAGCACAGACCTCCGAAAGGCCATATTTTGCTTTGGTATAAAGCATAAAACGTTATATTTGAAGAGGTTAAATTTTTTTTTTATCTTAATATTCATTTGAAAGATTTTGACCCTTTCATGCCTGGATTTATTTCTAATTAACAGAAAAATCCTATTTACGTTTCATTTTGCAGAGGGTAGCACATTCAAAACGACTTAATTCAAAGATAAACCTACCTTGAAATGTAGAAAATTAATCAAAAGTTCTATGTGCGTTTACCTCCTGAAAATATTACGTTGCACGTTGTTTAGCAATGGACTATACGGCCTTTCTCGGGGTTGAAGTGTTGGTATTACTTTGTGTTCGTGAAGTGAAGTGAAGTGAAGTGAAGTGAAGTGAAGTGAAGTGAAGTGAAGTGAAGTGAAGTGAAGTGAAGTGAAGTGAATTGAAGTGAAGTGAAGTGAAGTGCCGAGTAAGGCTGAATTGCCAGACGAGATGAAATTGCAGAGTAAATACCATTTCCAGGGGATTCCACACCCCCACGCCCACCACGAGGCCGGCCCTGTGTTGCTTGTGCTATCCCTTGCAAAGTTAAACCTTATGTAGGATATATGTTTGCGTTCTGAATGAAGAGAAATGCTGGCTGCGCTTGCGGAATACAAAGTACAGGAATGAATGAAGAAAACAAATCGAGAAAAGGTGTTTACGTCGCTTCATGGTATGATCTAATTGGATAGTTTACATGTCTGATATATATCTTTTTGGGTCATTAAAATTATCAAAGTTTATGAAAACTGACAATACTTAGGTTACGCGATTTATTTATGAAATTGTTTGATTTTCAGTTGAATTCTTCACAAAACTTTCGCTGGAGTCGAAAGAAAAGGTAACTTAAATTCGACTTTTCCATCATTAATATGTATACACTACTTTGGTGAAGTGTCACTACTATTCTGGACTTTTACAAATTAAACTTTACTTCAATAAAATAATATTTACCGTTGTGTATGTATGTTAAAATTTACTCAATTATTGGTTGTCCCAAAAAAGGGTGTCCCAGCTTTAACCAAGGCTAGTGGTGCGAGTTTCACTCAAATTTATTCGAAACAATTAATCAAATAGTTCTTGGTAGATAACTTAAAAATTAATACCTTGTTGGTTAATATTTGTGAATCAAGAGTCGAGAAATTAATTCTGAAAGTTCAAATTTGCCTCCAACCCCAAACCAGAGGTCTAGATTTTTGTCTAAACTGGGGTTTTTGGATTTCTTAAATCATAGACTTTCACCAAATGAATTTGATGGTGCTTGGAAACACACTCAGAAAGAAATTCAAAAACTTAAAATTAAACGCTCATTTATGGATGCAGTCATTATGAAGTGCTTTCTCCTTTTCCAGCATTTTCACCAAACATCTCCAAAAATGAAACAGCAATTTTAGTTTTCAAAAAAATTAGTCATGGACAACTGATTTTCAAGATTTTTTTTAGACTAATTGTTCAAAAATATTAACACGATCTTTTAAGAGTGAGGCCAAAATCTGATTTGAGAAGCAAATTTGAATTTTAAATGTTCTATTCTCAAACGATTAAAATCAACAAGCCAGATTTTTATTTTTAAGTTAACTATAGAGGATTACTTAATTATAGAGGATAATTTTTGACTTTTTTGAGTGATATTATCAGCACCAGCCTTAATCAAAGGTGTTACCATTCTTTTTTTTGACATCCGGTACTTAGAAGAAATAAGAATTTTTTTCTAATCAACCCAATTTTGCCTTAATTGTACGCATCTCTATCAAAAAAACAATGGCTCACATTTTATCCAGTCATACCAAGTAATTAATATAAATTTCTTTAAAGGAGAACTGACCCTTTTAAAACAAATTGGGTTAAATCATCTAAAAGATCTAAGCTTTGTAAATTCCGTCCGACGAAGGAACATTAATCTTTCAAATTTAACCATGAGTATTAGGACACCAATGCTAAGGCAATACACCGTTATTCTATGTTCGTGATCATTTGAATAATGTGTTGCATGCATTACTGAAGAGATGCATGTTTCTTGGAAACATTGAACACAAATCAAAAGGAAGTCACCATGATTAATAGACATTGTAAATTTACAAGAATATTTGTTATATGTTTGCATGTTTGTTGAGAAAATTGAACAAAAACCAAGATATTGTAAGCCTATTTATTACCAGAGAAATTAAACGGAACAAATGCATCGAATTTATTTTTTGTCCTAATACCCATGATTTAATTATGATTTTTGGTTTATTTGTTTTGGATATTTGGATTTAATTAGGTTTATTTATGTTGTTTGTTTGTTTATTTATGTTTTTTATTCATTGCATTGATTTAATTATTTGTTATCTATTTAATAGGCTGTGGACATATATTTAGAACTCCTTGAAAGCAACGAGCAGAAAACGCGAATGGCTGCTTGCACGGCTCTTAAATACTTAGAGGTAAGAATCATATTTTTCTACTTTATTAAACTTATCAGATGGGAAAATATTTTTCAGCTCTAATCGTTTGTTGCTCTGACGTTTGTCTTCCCTAAATTTTTGCTGCCTTTTGGCAATCTCGTTAGTGGGAATTCTTACTTAGAGGTAAAATCATATTTTTCTAATTTAGTAAACTTGTCAGATGGGAAAATATTTTTCAGCTCTAAATGTTTGTTGCTTTGCTCTTTCTCTTCTCTAAATTTTTGCTGCCTTTTGGCAATCTCGTTAGTGGAATTCTTACTGGAAATTTTGAGAAGAAAACGTTAATTGGTAGTGTGTTTTAGTTATGGTTTTACATATTAAACAATAGGCAATAGTGTAGAGGAGGGGGAGGGGGGCTCGATGGCCTCGGGCTGACCCCTCCTTAGAAACGTTGCTCTCGGTGAGGTCCCCCTCTACAAAATTTGGCTCTACACTACGGTATGAAATTACATAAACATAAACAAGAAAATATCAAATGCAAAATCTTTATTATAACCAATTTTATTTTCAGGCTTCTAAAGCGAGAGACCAAATTGCACATTTGTGGATCCACGATAATGATCATGTTAAGAAAGTAGCTTTTGGTGCTTTGAAAATCGTCGGTTAGTTTCTTTAATTTTCTGATTATTTTTTTTCAACGAAGTTAACAAAAATTAAAGTTCAGTAACCGTATTGCGAGGGTTTGGAGACTTAGACTTTGCGGTTTGCCTCCGTACGTAAAGTCTGCACGCAGACTATAAGAGCCCAAGCTCTGAGAAAGTTGTTTTTTGAAAATCAGCCTGTTTAGTTTCTTAGTATTCTGGCAAATTGTGTGAAGATGGGCTGGGGTATGCTGCTAATGATGTAATAGAAAATTCATATCAATACACTTCTATAATTTAAAAATAATCTAATTGTAACGCAACAAGCTTTCAGTTAAATTTTGCGGAAGATTTCTGCTAGATTTTATTGAATTCTTCAACTACTAAACTACTAAATAAATTTGAATTATTTCATTTTATTAACCAATCAAACTTTAGTTGAACCGTGAACTTAAATTTAAGTTTTATTTACGCTCTTCTATCCAAGTAAATTTTATTTACGCACTTCTATCCAAGTAAAAAGAACTGTAAAAAGGACAATGGGCGGTAACATAAAAAAGACTGCACGTGCAGATACAAAAATGTACGGTTTTTGCGGACATCGACTTTCATCAAATAACGTCTTGGTTCTGAATCTAAATAGAATAATTTGAATCAACTGTTGATTTCCGCTCACGCCCTTGACACGTTTACCCCCCGCGAAGTGTCATATGGCCCAATGACAAACAACGCAAAACATCCTATTTTCAGGAGCGGAACTATATATTAATCAACGTACGTTTGTCTTATTAATTAATTTGATTTGCACGTGCTTCCCTTTTAAAATAAGACTTGCATATGATTTGCCTGTTGAGCAGAAATAAATCCAGGTGTTCCATGGTTGATTTTGCCCTGAAATAGACCATTCCAAATAAGATGGTGGTGAGGAGCTTTTTCCAGTGATTCATTGCGTTTGATTTATGAATCATTAACAGTTCTATAGGCGTTCGATCATCGAACGCAATGAATCTCAGGAGAAATCCTCCTGCCGCCATTTTTTTCAGAATGGTTTATTTTGAATTCTTCTGCAGATGCTGGATTTCGAGAAGAGATAGATCGCAAATTAACTAATAATATCACTTTACGTACCTCAAATTATAATGTCACTTTTGTAGCTCTTCTGATGACTCCAATTTTACCTTTGTTGTAGAGTGCTGCTTTGTAATTAGTACTCATCATTTTTTACAGGTTTTCCTCAAGGAACGAAACTTGATCTCGACAGAAAATTGAGTTATGCAGAGGGAGTGACACGGCTGTAGCAAAAAATTCGACAAGGAATTCGACAAGAAATTCGACAAGAAATTTGACAAGAAATACGAACAAGAAAAACAATGCTTTCGTCGAAATACCGCCCTTTTCTCAGTCGTTCAAGGTGTACAAAAGACAAGAGGTAGGAATGTTTATATTTGAATCAGGGAACTGTTGTGTCGTGGCTCTGTCCTGCCAGTTTCGTGTTTATTTTTAAATTTTCAGAATGTTTAGTTACAGTTGGGTTTGGAGTTAAATTCTCAGTTTGTTGTCAAATGTTTTATGAATGCAAGAATGCAGATGAATTTTCTTAACTCAAACTTTCAAGTAAAGTGTCAATTCATTTGGGATGCCTAGTTGTTTGAACTATCTGGAGTCAAATTTCAAAGCTAAAACATCTTTAAGGAATATCAAAATTTGAAGGTATTTGGTAGGAAAAGCAAAAAAGGTATTTGGAGGGAAAATCTTTATCAAGCACAGCCTGTGAATAATCGTTGCACTAAACGTCAAGTAAGTTTGAGTTATGGAAGCTCAACTATGTATTGTGTATTGGTAGCAGATATCTTAGTGGTGTTTCTCGATTGCGAAGTTTCTTTTAACGTGATGAAAAAGAAGCATGGAAGAATTTTGTGTTGCATGCCACTCTATTTGTGTACATTTTGAAAGTAGCCAATCAATTGGCAGTATTTATGATCATGTGATACAAAATATGTCATGTGATTGGCTAGTCTCAAAACTTAAACAAGGTCTTGGCTTGATCAAATTTGATTTTTTATGTTTCTTTCACTACAAAATGCAGCAAGAGACAACAGGTCATGTTGAAATTTATATTGTGTTGTGATATTTAGTTATATTGTACGTCAATGATAGAAGAGAGACATATATGCCTTGACTATCTGACCCCCGAATTTAGTTAACAACTAACAAGTAAATAGCATCTAAGTTTTCAGTTAACAGGGGGTAGCATAAAATTAGCTTAATTCATAACAGATAACCTCGCAATAAACATTTGTATGTGGAAAATTCTGTGAGAATTTTCCTCTGGAAAATATGACATTTTACCTTGTTTGATAATGGCCCATTATGGCACTTGCAGTCGTGAAATAGTTGAAGTTAATTACCATTAAAACTCGGGTAGCAGGTAAAATGGATAAATGTCATTTATAAATAATGACATCCAATGTTTCGTTCTGTTTTTCTTTGTATATAAACGTTAGTTGAGATAATTGTGTATTTGTTAGCTTTTATGCAGACTCATTTAGTGAGCGTTTGTCGCCTTTTAAATATTCAGCTGTTAACCATAAGCAGTCGATAATTTTTTTTGCTACAACTACATACTAGCTGCCACGAGAACGTTTATTTTTAAAGCAAACGTTATCCTATTTTAGGCCCAGGTGGCTAACGGAAGCGTCTTGTTTTTTTAAGCAGTTTTCGCGCTTATATGCGTTGCTGTACGTCCCGATGAGCTACACGCGCAATCAATTGCTAGATCCTTGCCGCTGCGAGGCCCTTCTTCCTGTATCTTGCTGACTTAAGTCTGATTTCCGTTTCCGTATAGCCACAACTGCCGTAAGAGTGCCAGTGACCTCTACCAGCCACAATTGAGTGAGTGAGTTGAGTGAGTTATCGTATTTAACGTGCCTTGCCCGCGAAAGTATCGAGATGACTTGATTCCAGCAGGGAACACGGGTTATACATAACCTTTCAGTTTCAGGCACATTAACGTGCTATTCTTGCAAGGTATGTCATCTGCCCACAACTATCTGCCATTTTCCATCAGCCATTTGCCATGTCGCAATGTCGTAGGGACTACAAGGAAAGTGTTTCCATTGGCCTGCAGAGCCGGGAGAAAATTGCCGTCAACCAAATTCCCAACATTGAGCATTTGATAAACATGTAAATAGTGCCATATTATCTCAAGTTTTATTGGGCGGTTACAGTTCTGTGAATAATAATTTCTTTGGCTGAAGCTCCGGTAGAGTTAATTTTGGCCCTTTATGTTGCCACAAGCAGTGTATCGCAGACAATACTGTCGCTGGCACCCTTGTGGCATTCGTGGCTATCTGGCCATTCAATGGATGTGAGGACTATATTGACAGTCAGTCATTTTTCATTCAAATAAAAGCGAACATTTAAGATAAGCAGCAGTTAGAATTAAGGACGTTAAACTGCATCAAAGTTAGTGGCAGCCTCAGTATTGTATTTTTAATGGTAACCAATAGCAGAATCAGTATTGTTAATTGTAATTTCTGCGTTGGTTGCTAAATATTTTAGAATTATTGAAATTATACAAAATATTTTAGAGTAGTTAAAATTACGTTGAGAAATGTAGCGATATTTTAGTTGAGTATCACCGCTTCTAGTTTTGCATTTAGTTAGCTGGAGATTTGCTACGTTAAACAAATAAATAATTCATTCCAACTTACAATAAACGCATAGAGGCCCTGTTGCGTGAGAAAGTTCATCACGTGATTAAACTTGTCATGCAATGAAATTGGGAAGGGTACGTAATTTTTCGTTTTGTTAACATCAAAATTTGATCCCATGTTGAGATTATTGTGCACACCAGTACCCATGCGTTATGTAGGTGATCCTATGTGGTTCTACGCCAACGCACGAAACTTATCCCGAGATAAAAACTGTTTTGCATTTACATGATAATTCGTGCCGGGATGCAATTTAATTGCGTGACGAGGTGCCGTGGCGAGTTCATCGCGGGACGAGTTTTATCACGCTCTTTGTCATGTAAACTCCACTCAGGATTTCAATAAATTTTACCATGTTGAAACTCATCTTGGCCTATGAATTTGATTTATATTTATGGACTGGTATTTGTCGTATAATTGTGCTATAGTTTGCTTACGTTGATTGCGATGATTATTTTATTTTGTATTTGTGTAATATATCATTTAAAATCCACGCAATTTAATGGTTTTAATTTGGGCCTAAAGACGCCAAAGATTTTAAGCTTGTTTTTCATATTTTACTGCCGCAGAAAATATACAATTGTTTATGTTACTGTAGGATCAATTTATTCAGTTGCTTTTTTATGATGGGAGCATCCATTAAGTACAGACATTTTATTATAGATGCCCTCTTATAACGACGGATAAATACATAACTTTATTTGGCAAACATAGGGGTGAACAATTCAGACACTTTTGACCACTGTTTAAAATAGAAATAACGTGCTCAGGCCCAAAATTAGCTTAAAACGACGAAATTATCAATTTTGAAACTTGGAAGAAAATTATTCAGTTTTATTCCGCATATCTGCATTTTCTAAAACGTTGTGACAAAAACATGGAAACAAGTAATTTTACTTTTAGTAACATCAATTAAATTACAGTATCTTTACACAGCGGTATACCGTAAATCCTCGAACTAGCCCCCCTCCAATAAGCCCCCCGCGAATAAGCCCCCAATGTAGAGCTGTTAATTTTTAGTAAGACCCCACGTCTTCGAATAAACCCCCACCCCTAAATTTTGATTGCATTAAAGCATTTTATTTGACATTTTATTAAGGAAATTTTGTATTTCTATATATATGCATTTTGGTACTTTTTCTGTGTAGTTACCCATCAGGTTTTAATAAGCCCCCCCTCGAATTAGCCCCACCTAAAAAGTCGTAAATTAATTAGCTCCCAGGGGCTAATTTGAAGACTTGCGGTACGTGTTGCATGAATTTTTGGCTAACATAGGGAACCAAGGGACTCGTGTAATACGTCTGTAAAGCAAAAGCAGACACCTATGTAAATCGGACATGTGTAGACTGTGCTATTGATCTCCAGTAGAAACACGCATAAAAGAACCTACATACTTAAGAAAGTTCATGCCGAAACCTCCATCTATAATTGACAAAATCAACATTAAAAGAACAAAAGCCAGAATTTCTCAATGTTATGAGCGTCAATTCTTTGTAGTTATCTGGTTAACTCACCTTTCTTCTACCCCCACTTTTACATAATGGTCCCCCACGTTTACATATGGTCCCCCCACGTTTACATATGGTTTCGTTAGACTTAACAATCGTCGTAGTTTTGCCATTCTATACTACGACTCATGAAAGTACAGGAAGATCTCTGGACTTGGATTTTCCACCTCGTAATCATAATTCGAACTTTGAACAATGGCAAATTCGAACTTCGACAATAGAACTCGGCCTCGTTTCAACGATCCCAAAAAGCTATGTTTTCTAGTGATACGGGTTATCATATGCTGGTTTCTTCTGCACATTTATATATTGTTATGCCAGTTTAACAATTTTGATAATTTTGGTATAGTTTTACATGATAATATTTGAAATATCAACGAGTATTGTATCTGTGTTCATAATTTTCTCACTTTTGTTGGCCTATTGACTTTGAAGATAATGATTTGAGGAAGATAAGATTTTTTAGAAGACGAGTGTGAAGATTTTTTGAAGAAGGACAACATTAATTTTTCAAAATTGACAGTGCTTAATGCACAAAACATTATTTAAATTATATTTGTTTACAATCTGTTTACAATTTGATTTGCATGTGTTGCCTCCTTCGATTTTGGGGAAATGTGTAAGAAAAATGTCAACACGTACAAATTAGTTGATCAGTTCTTGTTTTAATTGCTACGTAAAATTTAATTCAGATATGCTTCAGGAGCATTTCAATTCTGAGTTGACAAAAGATTCAAACATATCTGAGTTGTTTTTATTTGGAGCTTTGCGGCCTAAAAATTTAGATTCCCGATACCCATTGAAACAAAGTAAACAAATGACTTGAACGCTTTGTAATTCCGTAATTAACAAGAGTTTACTCTATTCAAATCACGTCATTGTTTCTGAAGAAAATGTTATATTTCTGTTGTCAATGATTTCAAAAGCGCTTTGTTACGATGACTTGCGGGGATTTCCCTTGATTTGGGGGCCTTAACCCCTACCGATTTCAATAAATCTTATCCCGAACGATAGACCAAATTGCGGCGTACCTTGTCATATTTTTTTCAAGAATTTAGGATAAGTATTTCGCGAGATATCGCGACTTTTCTAAATCTAGCGTCCTGGATTTCATCAAAAACGGCCGTTTACATAATGGTTCCATATAACATTTTCGGCCCAAAACAAAAGAAAGCTGTTTCTTCGAAGATAACTCTCTTACCGTTCGCTGCAAAAATCCAGAAAAATCACCACAAGATCGGCTGTTTCCTTCTGCATCGATTGATATATAGTGCGCATTATTTTCATCTTCGATCGAAGAGAGAGTTTCGAATTTAACGGATGAGTGATAATCGCCAAATTGAATAGATTTGCTAAGCTCAAACTTCCAAAACTTCACGGATGACTGGTGATTGAGATGGCTATAATTGAATAGATAACGCAAAGGCTCCGCAAAGATTCATTAAAGGACATAGATAACATAAATGCTCCTCACAAGAAAATGTACAGGTAAGTTTTTATAAATTTTGCTTGACTTCATTTTAAAGTGTATAAAGTGGAATTAAATTATAATTAGGCGAACTGGAAGGAAATAAATGCTCAGATGCACCTGGAATAATTAAAAAGTATAATGATTTATACTTTCATTGCGAATTTGTTTTCAAGTCTATTTAATTTTCTTTAGTTAAAGTGCATGTAAAACATGTCTATTATTCATATAAATACCCTATTATTTGATTTAAAAAGAAAAGAGAACAAAAAATCTATGCGTCCGCTGTGTAAAGATGTCCGGGCAACAAAATTATTTTTTCAAAATTTGCGTCCGTTAGGTTTAAAAATTGTTTTGCAGCAGTAATATAGTGCCACTAAAATAACAAGGGGGGCTTCAATATGAAAATAACCCAAAACAATACCAAAAAGTAAAATTTAGTCGTTTTTAGGCATTACTAAGGGGGGCTGAGCCCCCTTAGCCCCCCTAGCTCTACAGCACTGGTTTGCAGTTTGTTTTAAAATTCTATTTACTTGAATAGAAGTGTTTACTTAAATTGATGTGTCCGCTGAGTAAAGATGTCCGGTCAAGAAAATAATTTTTGCAAATGTGCGTCCGTTAGGTTTAAATGTAGGCTTGCCGTCCTTTTTACAGTTCTTTTAACTCGGATAGAAGTGTCTGTTGTGCAGTGTTGTTTAGTAAAAAGATATTTCTTTAAAAAATTCGTCAGCGCCAATTTTTCGGAGCATATATGTTATCTATGTTCTTTAATAAAGCTTTGCGGAGCCATTCTAACATTTATTCAATTATAGCCATCTCAATGACCAGTCATCCGTGAAGTTTTGGAAGTTTGAGCTTAGCAAATCTATTCAATTTGGCGATTATCACTCAT
>JAYJMH010025324.1:0-11116 GCA_036873815.1 Phacellophora camtschatica
AAATTTTTAGTGAAGATTACATAATGCTTAATGATTTTAATGGAGTGGACATGATGTTAGATGATTGATTCAGTGAATACTTTTTATCCTGTACAATAGATACTCAGCTTTAGTAACATTTTTGTTGACAAAAAGAATGCACAGTAAAAAATGGAATTATTTATGTACGATTAAGAAACTTTTCCTAGTGAAAGTTAGTCAAAAATGGTCCAAAATTAAGAAACTTTAACGAATGGAGCATTAGCCAGGTTTCTCATAAAAAAAGCGTGTAGCCCCAAAGTTGTCCGTTTTTCGCGGTAAAATTTCAAAAAATTGCTAAAAACTGAAGGTTAATGTGCTTGCTAAAATGGCACTTTTTAACACCACTGTTAAAAAACTTAGTAATAAAAATAGTACCTTCCAAACGTTTACAGTGCGCTCCCTTCGACTACTACGACTCATAACAGTTGGAAACTTCTGCAGGCTCGATTTATCTTTTACAAGACACGAGTAAAAGTTTCTTAAGCTAATCTTTAGAAAATTCTTAGGGACAGTAGGGACAAGGGATCCGTTTTCGATTGCAATCCAATTCATGGAATAACAAATAATGTATTACAAAGCGGGTCGATAGACCTATAAGATTGCTTCAGTTAATTTCTGCAGTTGGATAATGGCTAATGTGGATAGTGCTTTCTCTATTTTCATTAACAGTGATGATGATTAGGAGTCGGTAAAATTTATGGAGCATACGGGACAGGTACATTTGAAGACGGAACACTGACATTTTTTGGTTCTTTTGGAATTTTTAGAAGGTCCAAATACACGGGACAAGGATGTTTCTGTAACTTTTTTATTAAATTTTATTCCAAATTCTTTATGAGATTTAGGGACCGGTCCCGTTTCTTGACTTTGATTAAGAGAAACAAACTGTTTTATTGGTAAGCATTCATTAGGTAGACAAAATACGTCTAGGTATCTGACAAAAATTACTCAATATAGCAGCAATTCAACTTTTTACGGGACCATACGTTTGCGTAAAAGCCTTTTGTACGGGACGGATAGATTTTTTGATCTTGTTTTCATTAAGGACCGATATTATTTTGAAAGAACTTCTGAGTAGCACCGGTCCTGTGTAACCCATAAATTTTGACCAGCACCTTAGATACAAAATCTATAATTTGCAAAGACTTTAATATGAAGGTTTCTGTAAGCTGTTTAGGTTATTGGTTTGTCTTTAGAAGTTAAGTGTGTGCGCATGACTGATAACGTGTAAAAATGTGGTCACAATGGTATTAATAATAATTCATTTTATAAATTTATCGATGTCGACAGTTTATTTCTTCAGACAATAAATGAAATTATTGAGTAATGTAGACAAAACGTTTGGGTACTTCACCTGGTTTATTAAAAGCTTTGAAACAAATCCTAATGGCTTACTAGGGAAGAGGTTCTCGTCTCATTACCCCCCAAAAACTATCTTCGTTTGCAGGGTTGTAGCTCAAAATTCGCGAGGCCACAAATCTCAAATTGCTCTCAAAACGACTTCTGAAGGGCAAACTTAGAGCTTTGTATACTATCCAGGCATCTGCGGTTAAGTTTATTTGTCCAAAACTGGAAATTAAAATCGCCCTCAGCCACGACCTTCCAATTCAAATTTTCTAGTCTATGTTTGACATTAAAACAACGAGAAACCAAGAAATCTGTGAAAACTAATATCGCAATCGATAAAATTTTTTAACCGTTCTTTAACCATTACGGCATAAAATATTTGTTTAATTTTAAGAAATCTCTATTTTTGTGCGAGTATATCTCCATCCATCAAAAATTGAATTAATATCTGCAATTGACGAAAAAGATGGAAATAATAAATTGACAATAATTTTAGATTCTGCAACTATCTATTCATCAAATGCAAATCAAGAAATTCTAAAACTATCAAAGTAATTGCAATGATAAAATAATAATCAACGCTTTTTATTAAACTTTGGTACATATCGCATGAAGTTAATCTGAACACAAACAATGTAAAACGCCAATGTTATCAGGAGGTAAATGTGAGCAGAACTTTATCTTTATTTAAGATATTTCAACGTATGTTTATCTTATAATTAAAGTTGCTTTGCACGTACTACCCCCCTGCAAATAAAACTTGCATAAGATTTTCCTGTTTAGCAGAAATAAATCCGGGCGTGAAACGGTTATCAAAAGTGGAAAATAACAAATAAAGTTATCCCGCAAAAAGTCGTTCAAGTGTAGACTGGACACATACACAGTCCCTCTATTTTCGATGTTGTTGTTGTTGTTGTTGTTGGCTAGAGCGATATATCAGTACAGGGAGCAATACAGTGACTGAGTAGCTAATCTAGTTGAAGTAATGGAATATTAGTGAAAAAATTTAAAAAAAAAACCAGCCAGCAAATAAGTTCCATTTGGAGTGTCTTCCTTATACTTCAGTGAAGTTCCGTAATTGACGTTTTTAGGTCGAAACCTTTTAAAAATTCGAATACAAGTTTTTTTAAAAAACAACCTTTATAAGAAACTCCAGGCTGAGATTTGAGTTAGCTATTTTTGGTATCTCATAAATTACTGAAGAAAAATACAAAAAAGTATGAAGAGGCGTTGAGCACTTGATCTGGAACACACTTTAAAGATGTTTTTGAGAAGGGTGGGAGACAACGACTTTGTAAAATATCAGTCCAAAAAAAGAAAATTCTAGGCTGAAAACGAAGCTAGCCGTTCTTGTAAAACATGTAAATAAAAACTTCGAATTTGTCGTTTTCTTAGTGTAAACCAGTGGTGCAAATACGGTCGAACATTATCTTTTTATAATGATTGTTATTATTATATACATAATAAGATAAATTGGTAGTATCCCAAACAACGACTGTCTGGTCTTCAAACAAAGTAAGTGATGTTTTAAGTGACACATTGCTTTCAGGGCAGAAAGTATTGCCTCTTAATGCTTTCAGCGAAAATCTACAACGATAATTTGCTCCCATTCTGCTACAATTGCACAATTCCTTGTGACCAGCACATAAAAATTGCAAATTTCGACGAAAGTTAGACCGAAATTTTTTGTCCAAACTACATAGAAAATAATTTTACTAAAAGTATTTTGCTAAACTTTTTTCCACACTTTTGTTTGAAATTTTCAGTGTTCCCTTTTGGTTGAAATTAAGCTAAATCATTTAAAATGAACCCTTTAATGTGGTAGATTTGCTCGAAAAGCTATAAAAAAGAAAATTGTTTCTAATTCTCTAAAAAAAGCCTTTCTGACCAAAGAAGCTTTTTGTTTGAAACTTTTCCGTCCTATACATTTCTATGTTAATGTAATTCTGAATAATTTTGTAACTCATTTACCAGTTAATAATTTTACTTTAAAAAATTGCCAATCAGCCGACAGAGTTTAAACATGTGATGAAGATTCTGTCATATAGGTGGAGAGTGGTGTCGCCCTGAATGAATCGCCCTGAATGGATCATCGTCCTGAATGGATCATCGCCCTGAACGGATCACCTTCATATTTACCACTAGTTCATTCTCTAGACGCTTTTGAAACAATTACACTCACAAAGTGTGCATCTAAATTTAATGATGTGACAGCCTACAAACTGTCAGCAATTCAACGAATTTTTTATCGTAAACAAGTACGTAATTTGTCCAGGACGCGATTCAGGGTGATACGGAATTCAGGGTGACACATCTGTAATTGGCTAAACTCAAAATGCCTGATCAATTAAAGAATTATCTTGCAATCTTCAAAATGATTATGACACCAAAATTTTCTCCTCACAACAAACAACTAAAAACTCTGTTGATATAAATGTAAATGTTCTTCTCTTACTTTCAGGAAAAAAATTCGTCATGCAACACAGTATAATACAAAAGCGGGATATTAAACAAAAATTAAGCATGGCAAATTGATAGTAAAATGTACGTGGTTTCAATAATATATCAGTTTGGGTGGATGAGAGGTTAAACAAGAAACTCACGCAATGACATGAGTAGTAAAATATGTTTGTTTCGTATTGCATTTGTGCACGTACCCCCCTCCCCCCCCCCCCGTTACATGTGTGTGTCCATTGCTTCAGTGTACTATCGCCAGGAACTCGATTCTGCGCTTGCAAAGTTAAATCATCAACTTACCATTTCTGCTCATGGGACACACCAGTTGCCTTGAAGGGAAATTTCACTTCGAACTAGTGACATTAAATCATTATTTCCTTGAACAAGATCACAGTTCCAGTTATGACCTGCACAACTGAATTAACGAAACTAGGAGGCTCTTCATATGAGGATTTTCAGACCGGTTTGAAACTCACGCCGGCGTGAGTTCAATTCGGTCTATGGTCAGAGCCCTTTGAGTGCTCACATGAGTTAGGAGAACTGAAACTCACGCCGCCTTGAAACTCAGTTCGGCTTTTCAAACCAGTCTGAGATTTCAGGTCGGCATGAAATTTTGATAATTTTCCATGTGAACAGAAATTTTTTCATTTCGAGGCAAACTGAGTTTCCTAGAGGGCAGCAGAACAATATCTCGGGGTTGATTTATCTATTTTGGCGTCATCAATTCATTTTTGGCTGAACAAAATCTAAACAATGGATGGTTAGCCAAAATTTACTTCGATTTTGCAATTATACTATTGTTTTATAAGAAAATATTTGTTAGCAGAATTGTTAATAATATAATTAATAACGTTATCTGCTGTTCTGAATCATTCTGCGCCATATTCGTTATTGATAGAAAATCAGTGCATCAAATTTACAGGAAAAACCCATGCGCATTACAGTTAGGTACCAACTCACGCCTGTTTGAAATACTCATGTGAACAGAAGGCAAATTAGCAGACCCGAATTGAACTCACGCCGGCGTGAGTTTCAAACCGGTCTGAAAATCCTCATGTGAAGGGCCTCTAAGATATATTCGCCACTCCTGTAAATGCCGCCATAATCCACGGCAAGAATAAAAAAACAAACGAGAATCAGAGGGTAAATGGAGAAACTTTTAATGAAAATTTCCAAATTTTCAACATGAATTCAACAATGAATTTCCAAAAAAATGTCTTCCCGTTTCATTGAGGCTAGCAACGTAATTAAAAGAGTATTATTTTGAAATAATTATCTGCACACTTCCAATGAACTAATTTAGAGATCTGAAAGTTTTAATTTCCAACCAAGGTCCGCAAACGTTTTAGCTTCGAAAGGAAACGTCCTGGCAAAAACAAAACAAGCACGCCCTGAAAGGTTTGACAAAGACATAAGGTTTACAATGTTGCTAGCAACTGCAGCTATCATTGTTGCATTTTCTACTATTTTGAATAAATATGCTTATAAGAGGCTTTAGCTTGGAAAATCACTTTGTTTTTTCTTGCATTTATTGCTTGTTTCTCCTTTATCGTTCGAAATTTTTTACTCTAAAAAAAACCTAAGTAAAATCTTAACAACGCAAAAAACAACTGAAGATTATTCGCATTTGAATGAGATTTTCCAAGCAAAAGCTTCAAACCCTCTCTTTGGATAAAATAGTTGAAAAGCGATATCTATTCTATCTTAGTTGGCATCAAAGTTAGCATCAAAAAGAAGGAAAACAAATACTTAGAAATTAGATGGTTTCACTCAAACGAAAAGAGAATATTTGCTATAAAGTACTTAATACTTCATCCAATTTAATCTCCCTGCTGTCAAGCAATACGCAGTAACTTATTAGTAAATGTTTTAGCTGTCATTATACGCACACATGATTTGCTAGCTATTGTATTAAACCTTTGAAAATTTCCAAGCATTTATTTAATGGATGCTTGGTATTTACTGATGTGCTAAGTGCTTATAGATTTTTCGATGGATAACAGAGATTAATAAAACAAATAATAATAAAATTAGTGAATAGAGGTGATGAATATATATCTAACTAAAAATGATTCTTACTAAACGGTCATAAGTTAATATAAAACAGTAATAATTTTTGCAATGAGAGCAGAACTATCAGATATAGGAAATGTTAAATCGAAGTCAAACCTTGAACTTTCAATGTTTTACGTTCTACTCAAATCCTGTTTCTTCGACATTCAATTTAACATCTGTAAAAAATATAAGAAAGCAATTCTAAATGTAAATAACCCTCGATATATCCAATCCACGGAAAACGTTTGTTATTTCTTAGAGTGTTTGAGTTATTAAAAATTCTATTCTTGACTCTATTTTCTGTTATTCAAATAACAGCTGCTATTTTCAATCATTCTACTCAAGCTTCTAAATTTAATGACATGTCGACATTGTAATAATTTTCTGTAGTTTGTTTTTGTCGACTGATACAAATTGATTTAAATGCGATTTTTACAAAAAAAAATTATGTTACTTAAAACTCGCATTTTATTTTGCTTTCTCTCAGCACAAGGTAGCCTGATTTTGCTAATTTTTGCTTTACTATATTTGATATTATTTTCATTAGAATGCTTAACATTTTTCAAAATATGCCTACTTTTGGCAGCTGTTAAAGTGAAATTTCCAGGAAAATAGCCCCTCAAAGTAAATATTTTTTATACACAGTATTGCTGACGATTCATCACGAAGTAGGTCTGGGAAGCAAAGTTGACTGCTGGAAAATATTTAAAAATTACAAGTTAGTATAAAATGTTTTACCTCTTTAAAGTCCCCTCAGTCGAATGAGCAAATTCTCCGGAGAAAGCAACTCTGTTCCTCCAACAATCACCTCCCAATTCTTTGATGAATCTTTATATGCATTTGTTACCTCGTATGCACATCTCATTTCGGAGAAGCTGATGCCACCAAGGATACAGATTACCAATCTTGGACCACTTTTCGTATCCGCATTGTTCTTGTCTTTGTGCCAATTGCCATAGTTACCACGCCGAGCAGAAATCACACCTGAACCTCCCAATCCACTTGTCTCTCTTGTTGTCAAAAAAGGATAAACATCTGCATCCAATTTTCCTTCAATGGCATCTTCCATTATGTCTTTTATGTACGGAACGTATCTGGAGGTAGTGAACGATTCTTCGGTTCTTTCCTTTCGTTGTGGCAGTTGCTTTTTCCTACCCGTGTCTTTCACAATAGGTACCCCAAGATGGACCATATTCATTATCGCTGCTCGCTCGGCTCCAGAAATCTTTGCATGCTCAATAAGTTTGGTCAAATTTTCGTCACTCATTCCTTGCATGGCAATTGACAGCAAAATAATGATTCTCATCTTGTTATACTCGCTTGTCTTTTTGTCAAGCAAGACAGGAACAACAGCTCTCATTGGGTCCTTGACTTTCTCTCCTTCTTTATCATATCCAGTAGAAAAGTCTTGCTCAACGTAACACAACTTTTCAATTTGTGCCTCATTGTAATGTTTCAGGCAGTCATCAGCAAGATTCAGATGCAGCCTGTACTTACTGAGCTCCTTTTGATACTGAGGCATCTTCTTCATGATTAACTGCAAATCCTTGATGTTAGCTTTCTTGTCTTTTGATCCTGGCATGCCCACCTTCTTCTTGTCTTGAAATTCTTTAAACTGTTGTGTGATTTCAGTTGATACTTTGGCAATGTGTTTGTGTCTTAAGCTGACCCAAAGGTCGTCATTTTCATCAAGAATGGTTTCTTTTGAATGGTACTCTCCTCCAATATCCTCATCGTACTTGTAAATATCGTTTTTAATGTCAAGCAAGTCATAGGCCATTGCTTGGTAGGTAAGCTCGTGTAAAAGTGGCGTTATAAAGTCAAAGCCACGATCAAGAATAATGAGTTGTGATTGTTGCTTGTTGGGTCCTTCTCCGATATTAGGGTCATCTGCTTTGAATGCAATTAGCCTTCTAGAAACTGCCTGGGCGACATCCAAAGCAATTGGTGATTCTTTGCGATATCTTATGGATGGGTGTTCACCTAATGTTGCACAAACTGTGGCAAGTTGTTCAGCAATCACCTCCCCCATCTTCAGCTTATTGTCGTCACTGACCGTTGGGCTGAACAATGTATTAAAAGAGCCTTGGGAATCAAGAGAAAACACCTGGGCCTCAATCGGCATGAATGCAATGTTGACCTCTTTCAGAGTTTTTATTCTTCTTGACAAAAAGCTCTTGGTGCTTGAAAGTTTCTCGAATAATCTTGGTGTGCAAAATTCAGTGAAGTATATATGAGCTGCTGTATACCTGTAAAAACATGATCAATCAGTAACTGTAGTGGAGTGGTACCACACATTGTGAATAATCACTAAAACATGATCAATCAGTAACTGTAGTGGAGTGGTACCACACAACACACATTACGACTAATCACTAAACATGATCAATCAGTAACTGTAGTGGAGTGGTACCACACATTGTGACTAATCACTAAAAACATGATCAATCAGTAACTGTAGTGGAATGAAATTTCTAACATACAAAGCTATGGAATGAAAAAATACCATTACAAATAAAGCCAGAACCAAAACTTTCATCTTTTTTGAAGGCTTACAAGAATGACTTGATATCAAAATTGAGTTCTGTTGTGTTTATCTTTAGTGGTTAAAAATCTAGTTAGAACTTTTACTTTTGCCATATATGCTTTTGTTGTATTTTGTTGTTTTCTTTAGTATTTTAGTAATGCTAACCTCATATTTTAGTAATGCTATTTTAGTAATGCTAGTAATCCTACCTCGGTACTCTTTCTCAAAACTGTAATAATATCAGCAATCAAAACACGAGAACCTTGAAAACCAAGAACCTGTTTTTAACTCTCTTGAAAAAGGGGCATTAGGCTTTGATAGTCAATTGTAGATTTTTCTGATGTCCTCAACATTAAAAAAGAACTAGTAGCTTTTGACATTTAATTTCATTGTTGTATGGATTTTTTTGTGTAAAATGCTCGTTGTATCATACCTTGAATTGCAAATTTTGTTGGAATTTTAACATCAATATCATTCAGAAAATATAATGCTTGGTTCCCTGTTAAAAAACATTCCCAAAAGCTGTAATTACTTGCATATTCAAGCTGAAATCAAATTTGTATTTTGTTACTTTATGGGCTATTTACTTATCTTTTTTACTCTATTTACTTTATTGTGTTACTTTATAGGCTATTTATTTACACTTTTTTACAACAAACTTTTTAAGTCCCTTTTACTTGTTGTTTTTCCAACAAAATTCAATGGATAGGCATATTGTTTGTTCCATATGAAGATGAGTCACTTGAATGGCAGTTTAGGCTTGAAAAAACAGCAAGATTACAAAAATAAGAGCAGTTGCTTTAGGCTAATTCAAATTTCTAGGCCACAGTGATGGAGGGGAAGGGGTTTAAAAATTGTGGCTAAATGCTGAAATGAAAGATGTAACAAAAATGTTGATGGTCCCCAATCACAAACCAAAAAATGCTTGCTTTAAATTTTTATTTTTATGATAAAGAATTCAGAAAAATGCCAAGTTAAAAAGAAAAGATATGAGTGAAGAAATCCTGGACAAAGTTTCTCAAATTTTTGCCAAAAATCAAGGCCTTAAATCACTTTTCTAAGAATCACAAAATATAATCGAAACAGATTGATTGAGTCCATTTAAGAACTCTTTTGACTTTTGTTTAGATAGTCTACCTACTCAGTATTAGCTAGTAGTTCTAAATATAGAGCCTAGACTAGGTCTAGGGGTCTTCTTTTTCTGAAAAATATCTTAAATTATACTGAAACTATCTAAACAGAGTTTAGTAAACAAAAAATACACACAATGAAAAAGAAAACCCTTCCATACAAACCTCAAATTTACAGCATCCTTGAAGTCATCTAGTATATAATCTATAGATTTCTCAGTTGGTGTGATAAAATAAATTGCTTCCAGTGGCAAAGATTGGCGTCCTTTGGTCAGATCTTCAACGATGGTCACTCCCTCAGTCATGATGTCATGCATTCTACAGCAAGACGAAATTACCCTCATTGCAAGCTTGTCCACGACAAGTGCCTTCCATTCTCCAGGTACTTTTGCACTTCGGATAACATCGTTGAGAATGCGTTGACCAACAAGGTGCTTCAAGGACATCTTGAGTCAGAATATCAGTTTCAATTTAGTTTTCGTCTTCCGGTTTTGAGTGAACCATTTTTGTTGTATCTTCTCAAAGAATGCCACAACCCAGTTACTAGAACCCAGTTTCCTTGATCTTCAGTGAGGGAGTCCAAACCACGAAGTCAGCTGATAACACAATTCCCGTGAGCTGGAGAGCTTTTCATTTTATTTCAATTTCATTTTAAAATTCTTCAAGCAGGGCACACTTATACAGCATATAAATACAAAAATAATAATCTAATAAAAAATAAAATATTACGATTCAATGTTACAAAGTTGAATAAAAAGAAAATAGGATAAAATCCATTTGTGATTTTAAAAGATTGCAATAAGGGGGTATACAACACGTGACAAGCTTTATTATGAAAAGAACGCTTCTTTTTGTCCCGTTTCTTTTTGGGGGCACTCTTTTCACAGCTCAGGGGGAGTAAAAATTGACATGAATAGGGGGTGTGTCCTACATTTTTTTGCCTGGGATTTCGATTTCGATAATATATTTTTATGTCTCGGAAAATTATAAACTTGGCTCTAAAAATTTAAAACTCTAAATATTAAGAAAATGCATAGAAATGTCAATTAAAAAATGTTTCTGGTAGCCAAATTGCATAATAACATTTGCCACACTGTTTATTTTTGGGTTTGGGCTTTTGTTTCATATTTTTGGGTTAGCACAAGATTTCCTTGGACATGCCCCACTACCCGGGTTAGATGGTACTGCCCCTTGGTCTAATTCGAAAAACAACGCGAACTGTCTCGTTTCTTCTTTGCGCAGTCTTCTAGTTGAAAAAGTAAAAAATATACGTAAATAGCGTATAAAGTAATGAAAAGTATAAAGTAAATAGAGTAAGTGAATAGAGTTAAAAGGTATAAGTGGCCCCCATAGCATAGCATATAAAGTAACGAAAAGTATAAAGAAAATAGAGTAAGTGAATAGAGTAACAAGGTATAAGTGGCCCCCATAGCATATAAAGTAACAAAAAGTATAAAGTAAATAGAGTAAGTGAGTAGAGTAAAAAGGTATATGTGGCCCCCATAGCATAGCATATAAAGCAACGAAAAGTATAAAGTAAATAGAGTAAGTGAATAGAGTAAAAAGGTATAAGTGGCCC
>JAYJMH010025335.1:0-18411 GCA_036873815.1 Phacellophora camtschatica
TTAATCCATCTGTGTAGCTGCTCTCTTATACCATACTGCTGTAGCTTGGCTAATAACTTGTCATGGGGGACTTTGTCGAATGTTTTCTGGAAGTCTAACAGGATAACATCGATTTGATCACTGTTGTCTAAAGATTTCGCTAACTCATTTATTACAAGGATCAGCTGGGACTCGCATGACCTTCTACTCCTACCTGCACTCCTCCTTGAATATCTTCCACATCAAACAGATATGTTATTGAAACTAAAATCCTTATTGCTCAAGGTAAAACAGCACTGCAATCTGAAGTTCAATGAAATCCAAAGTCTTGTAAAATAAAACAAAATTCGTGTTTTTGATTGTACAATCTGTGAAATCACATATGCAAGCAAATTTAATTTACAATTCTCACTGTGCAATCAGACACTCAATGCATTTTACTGCACTATCAGGACAATCAGGGGCATTTGATCGTATGCCTGATTTTCTAACATGTTTGGTCTGGTCTGATTTCCCATGTGATTGCAAGTCAGGTTGCAGCGCTGTGTTATCTTTGTGCTCAACATCTAGTGATTCAAAATTTCAGAGAACATAAAAAATTAAATTAAATCAGACAAGAATATTGTGATTTCAGATTGATATTAGTTAAGAAAATAACAGTTAATATGCTTCAACAGAACTCTCCTGGGTTTTGAGAATTCACAATGCTTTTTGTGACCTTCTTGATGTGTGGGGAAATAGGAAGTGAAGTTAAAACAGTCTACATCTATACATATTGGGTGAAGCGAAAAAAAATCCCTCTGTGCAGGGCTGTGGTTTGAATCTGGGAGACTATAAATCTCAAACTGCATACAAAACAATATCCAGAGGGCAAACTCAAAGTTAAGATATCATCCAGTCATCCAAAATCATGTTCACATTGCCAAAACTGAAAATAGCCTTCAATTCATCTGTGAGCTTGTAAGTCAATTAAAGAGCCAACATTTGTAATTTCAGTCCACATTTTGACATATAACATTGGCTTGCTTTATATTACCTAATGGGAGTTTGATCAGTGCATTTTTCAAATTTTAAACTCCAAAAGCTCCATTAAAGCAAACAGGTTTTTCTAGTGTCATTTTAGAAATTAAATTAAAAACAATTGGACTGAAAATTAATAATTTTTTGAAAATTAAGTTTTAAAGTTGACAAACTAAAGGCAATTTTCATTTCAAGTTTTGGACAGGTAAACGTGCTTGCAGATGACCCAGGAGGGTGCATTCCATGCACTTAGGCACAAAGATCTTCAGCAGGAAAATAAATTTCTATGGCATATTATTAACAAACAAACCTCAACAGAATTCAGGCTGAATTCTTTGGACGGATGAGGACAATAGAAGAACAATAGATGCTTTGTTCTCTGGCCTCAAAGGTGGGACAGGGAAAAAACTTCCCTGTACAATGCAAACAGCAAAGATTTCCAGTCTGGATCGAATCAGTTACCTTATTTATTTATGTTTCTTTTATTTTATAATATATGTCTGTTTGTGTAACTTGTAAGCATTATTATTCGCTCCTGTTAGTTATAGTAGGGCCTTACTTGTGTGTTGAGTGAAATTTGCGAAAAAGCAAAATGGCTGAAACAACACAAATTATTTACTTTTTCGCGTAATTTCGCAGTAAGACAGCCTAAACAAAAAAGGCCTACATTTAATTTCCAAACAAACCATCCTACCAACACAACAAATACATAGGTACAGTGGTTTGAGAGGAATAGGGACAGGTAGGTGAATAGGGACAAAAAACTGACAAAATATTTTCAATATTGGCAATCAAAGGCCTTCTAATTGTGATCCAATTTGATCTCGCTGAATGAAAAGGGGATAGTATGGCTCTGTAAGGAAACAATTTGAGGCAGATTTTCATCACCAACCTGTGTCAAAACAAGTTAAAAATGCAAGGGAAATTCACCTCAATTTCATATAAAAACTTGCCTGTGCAGGATGGTAAAAAGTTAATGATTGGGGACAATTTGAGTTCACATTTGTCTATGGAAGTAATTCAGAAATGTGAGGAGAATGACATTGCATATGTATTTTTGCCGCCTAACTCAACTCACATGACACAACCACTGGATGTTGCATTTTTCCGCCCAATGAAGCAAGCATGGAGAGACATTCTCAAATGGAAGAAAGAAATCAGGCATTCCTAAAGATTACTTCCCAACACTGCTTAGAGAACTCTCAATCAAACTTCAAAATAATGAAGTACATAATGTCATAGCTGGGTTCAGCAAATGTGGAATTCTACCATTCGATCAAGTAAAATGTTAGATTGTTTACCAAATGAAACTGCAGGACAACTTACTAATTCTGACATTGCAGATAAGTACCCATTGGTGGATGACAGTGTGATAAAACTACTCAAGGAGATGAGATGTGGTTGGTGAGAAGCCAACCAAACGGAAAAAAAAAATGCTGTTCCTGGAAAAAGCGTATCTGGGTTGGATTTCCAGAACAGAAGCAGAAATGATAGTGAAAGTGATAGCAAAAGATGATGACCACTCCGATATATTTGTTGATGGTGATTACTGTTCTGATACATCAAGTGAGGATACCATGTACCTAATATGGCTTTGGTAGTAGATTTGTCATGGAAACAACTGAAAGGTTTAACATGAAAAGGAAAGGCTGTATCTTGGTTTTGTGGAAAAACAACTCAATAAATCAACATTTCAAGGGGCATTCCTCTGTCCATATCATGAAATGAGTTTGTCCATTCAGATACAAGCAAGTAATTGGTAAAACTGGACCATATCAATGCCTTCAAAAAGGTCAACATGTTGTATTGCAGTTTCTGGTTGATTCGAATGAGTTGGAAAGCACCTTTTAATTGAACAGATATTTCTAAGAAACATTTTGATACAAAAAACTGTTTTTTTGTTTTATGTTTTATTTTTCACTTTGATGTGACATTAAACAAAGAATTAAATAGCCATGGCCTATTTTGTTCATTGTTGTTTCTCTGCAGGGGGTCAATCAATCAAATTTAAATAAAGTATAGAAGTAATTAAGGTTTTAAGAACACTGCAATTGGGGAGAATGGGAATATCGGTCAAACTCTTGTATGCCTATTCACCTTGAAGATGAGGTGATAGGGACAGGACAAATTCTGAAAAAATGCCACTTTGAGCAGGGTATCAAGATGCATCTTTGTTAATGTTATATAGAGGCTACCCCAGGCCATAAACTACCACCAACAAATATTCTATAGATCGAATTTTACTAACTGTAAACAGGAAAATGTTCAAAAACCGTCCCTATCAGCCTATTCAGTATTCTATCTATTCCCTTCTCAAAACACGGTAACTAAAATGAATATAATTACCGAAATACTTTCATCTTCACTTGAACTTTCAGATGAGCTACTTTCCTTTTTTAGTTCCGCTGGTTTTTCTGACATTTTCCGGTTTGTTGCTGAGAGAATTAACAAAAATCTTTCTAGTTCTTTTCAGCCAAGAAGCTACGCGCGCATTTCTGTCATTAAAAAAAGCGCACTTGCTTAGATAAAGGAGCACATGCGAGGCTACTGAAATGTTTTGACCGCTGACCAAAAAGAGAAGCACAGGTAGTCCATAAAGTGTTAAAATAATTGTCATGCGTTTATTTGTGTGAAGAATAAGCATAAAAAATTATATTTAATTATTTAGAGCAAAGTTAGCAATAATTTCAAAAATTAAACCTTTAAAAAATTTTTCAACTATTGAACGATTGGCAAATTTTTTGAACGAAAGAGACTTTGAGAGAAAAAATTCTAAAACGTGCATACAATGGCATGAAATTGATTTGGATTCCATTACTTTAACTGAATGAACAAGAATAAATATCGAAAATGAGCAATAGATATTGAACAAAACATTAAATTTATTCTTAAGTTTATTGTTGATTTTGATTAAACGTTGATGACGATTTAGAGTCTTTTTTCTGTACATACTCCACAAACTCATCCAGAAGCACTGGCCCTGCAACAAAAATATCATAAAAACGTCACAAAATATCATTTCGAAATTGAAAATCAGCTCATAGATTGATAATTTAGAAGAACTAAAAAAAAACAACGAGCAGAGCAGAATCTAACCGATGTGTAATTATAATGAGTGTTGTTGATGATAAAATGTTTGTAGAAACTGCATCACTATTTAAAGCAGAAAGTAATACCTTCAGAAATGACTCAAACAGTCTTTTTATCATTATTCCATTTCCACTAGGCCTACTATCTTGATCGACAACTTCAACACAAAAATGATTCCTTACGTTATTATTGTTGGCAAGGTGGCACTTGGGTTTCAAAACTGGAGTAGCACTGCAGTGCAACAAAATAACATTCTACCTATTCATTACTTTAAACAATTTTCAAGCAATTAAAATGGTCAGCAACATAGCAATGATCACAAATTTTAACATTGTAAAATTCCTGTATCAAGAACCGGAAATTATGAATGCTGAGATTTCTTCTTGTTGTGGCTATTTAGCGAAATTAGGCCAATTTAGTCATGTTTCATCATTAAATTTAGTTCATTTGCCTTTTGTTGTTATCATTATCCAAGTTCTAATGATTAGGCAACAGTAAAGTTGCTGATGAGGAGTTAATGTGGAACTATCTCAATTATGAAATATGAAACAATGATAATAATGAAATATGAAACATAAAAACAATAATAAAGTAACATGAATTGTAGCTCAAGTAGCTTAATTTTAAGAAAAACTGAAAGAATAATTATTGTGGCTGACGTAACAAATCGCAAAACTTACATGCTCCTTCGACGTCGTAATTTGTAAAAGATAGATCGACTGTTCTAATGAATTCTAAAACACTATTCCACTGGTCCCTGTTTATCACTTTGTATTTCGTTTGCTATATGAAATACAATCAAAAGTTACATATAAAATTATATAAACTAACAATAAACATTTTTAGTGGAGTGAGGCTTTTAAAAATATTGCCTTACTTTCGCAACACCGCTTTCGTGGAGCATCTTGGATTTGGTCCCGTTCTCATACTGTGCATAAAGTATTAAGACTGCTCAATTTATAAAACAAGTAATATATCAAAGCATGATATAAAGAAAAATCACCAAAATTAATAATAATTATATTTAGTTAAATAAATTCAGTCGCAAAATTTTCAGTAATTCCGTAATTCCATAAATGAATCATAAAAGAGTCTTTAATTAGTGTACAACGAATGCCAACTTACATTCAAGTATTCAAGGAAAATGTCAATTTGTGGCCAAATATCTCGAAGTAGTAATTGTAACATTGCTTTTCCAGTTTCGATATCTAAACTCCTTTGATCTTTGTCCTTCAAAAAAAGTTTGATTGTGTAATCCTAGTCTAACTTGTTTTCAGTTGTTTTTTTTTATGAAATAATCAAAAACGCAACAAACATGTTTTCAGTGTATTTTTAGAGATGTACTTATCGAAGGTGTACTAATCTCAGCACTCCATAAACAAATTTTGACCTCTGCTCTTGATACCGCAATAATAGAAACGATTTTACAAGAGCAAGACAATTTACATATTATGAATCATAGGCTATTCTAACAAGTATATTGAGCAGAAACTAGCTATTTCCCTTCTTTTATCCCTGGCTATCTATGTCCCTTCTCTTGCGCCCAACCATACATGGAGGAGAAAAGCATTCAAAAAACTGTTTTATTCTTAAAATAATCAAAAATTCATCTTCCTTGCAAAATAGACATGAAAACGAAATAAATATATATAGTTTTCAAATGAAAAGACCGCTTACCCTGCAAAAATCGAATGCATATCTGTATATTTTTTTAAAATTTGATGTATCTTCAAGATATCCCCGCAGTGTATTCAGCTTTGATTTTAACTTCACAAGTGAGTCACAGCTTAAATAGAAGTTGCTATCGATAAGAATCTTGAAAGTGTTTGCTTCCGTGCAAATCTTGTTACAAAGATATCTAATTATGTAATTTCATCGTTTTGTTTCTAATATAAAACATTTTTTGAAGAGAGAATTTCGGAAAACAAAAGGTCAAGGTCTTGCACATAAAAAAATAATTTGACATCCGAAAAATATAATTAAGACAAGATTTTGACACATTTTTAAAGGTTCTAAATTAAAATGTTTTCGCAACACACAGGGGTGGAAAAAGTACTACAGCACCAATGGTCCCAGAAAGGTTTTGAGTGCAGCAGAAATTTTGTTTGTGTTTTGCAACAATAGCAATTACCTCTCAGATCTCGTGGGTTATTATAAATTATACATTATTTTTACTGCTAGTTCTCGCAGAAAGTTTTTCGCAAATTTTCAGCGGTCCCAGAAAGTGAAATATTTTTTCCATCCCTGGCAACACAGTTGGTTACTAGATACCAGTAAATTTTGACAAAAATATCTTTTCCATCTCGAACAATTAATTTCTTAATCAGAATGATAGTTACAAACTTATGATATATTTAAATTAGCATATACATACCCAAGAAAACACATTCCTGATTTCCATTCACTTAGTTTAAAAAACCCCATATTTTCAGCACTGAGTTTCCACGCTACTACCAGCATAACAATCTGTAATTTGAAAAAGAAAAATATTATCGAAGAATATTGTCATAATTTGCTTTTCAGTGAAGCATCTAATAAAATTTTAATTCATCTTACTGATACTCTACCTATTTATATAGAAGAATAAGCAATTTCAATTTATCAAGCAAAAAAAGTACTGTTCATTGTTGTCAACTTCAACGACATCACATATCTGCTTCAAAAGTTTTCTCCAATTCATTATGTCTTCTGTCAATTCTGTTCATTTTTGTTTCTAGTTTCTTAATTGGGAAGTCTATTATTTTCTTGTTAGTTTGTTTGATTTCTTTATCGACCATTGTTGCTATTGTTCTTCTCTGTCGACCGCTGAATTGTTTGTTTTCTTTCATAGTTTTAAAGTAACGCTCCATTGCTTTTTGTGCAGGTCTATTCGCCAGACGACGCAAACAATGTCGTCTTCTAACATTCTCCATCTTAACTTCTGCATAAATTTCTTGCTCGCCATTTTCTTCATACACTTTCATGTGTGTTCAAGGGTTTCTTCAGATCTATCTTAGGTTATCTTCGGTGGAATATCTTAGGTTTTCTTCTATTTTCTTAACCCCAAAGTACCAGCATTATACATAAGCACGGGTTTTACTAAAGATTTATACAGTTGCATTTTATTTTTCATATGCACTCTTTTCTTGCTAAGCCATTTAACTTGTTTTAACTGTTGAGTGAAGCACTGGCCAGTTGTTTTCTTCTTATCAGATCATCACTACCTCGAAGAAGGCTTCCTAATTTTAAACGTTCTTCCAATTTTCTTCAAAGCAATTTCCACGCTTTATGACAGTGTGCTCTGTCTTGAAATCATGTTGTGCGAGGCCTTCTCCCACTATTTCGTTCAGGTGTTTTGTTCTCTCTTTAATTGTCTATATGAAATTTACATCATCTGCATATATTCTCTCTTCCTGTTCTTCCCCTTATTATTCGATTTTAAGTTTATCCTTTTTTCAGTGTAAGAACAGTGAAATCTTAAATAGTCTCACAAATTTAAAGCAGTCAGAACTTTTAAGTTCTTAACACCAGTCTCCTAAGTCTTAGAATTAAAAATATTTCCTAATGCCAAGCCACATCAACCTTATAGTAGATCATTGAGCTGATTTAATTTACTTACATCATTAGGATCAACGCCTAAGTCATCACAAAATTTTTCTATTCCTTCTGGACCAATGATTGGACCTTTGCTGCTTGCTTCTGCAATAAAATATTAATTAATTTCATTATAAATTAATTTCACAAAACTAAAACCCAAAAATTTAAAACGTTTTTGTAAATTTCACATAAATGTCTCCTCACCAGCATATTTGTTAAACCATGTCTCACATCTTTTTAGAGAAAATTCATGACCTTGATCATTAGATCCTGGAATGAATATTTTTGATGCCCTAAAAAATAATGCAACCAAAATTAGTACACATTTCCCAAAATGTCCTTTTCATAAACAAAATTAAACTACCAATAAACTTTTTCTAGAAAAAAGTTTCATTTTATATGGAAAATGCAATTTAGGATTGTATTTTTGCCTGGATAAATTGAAAGGTGTAATATCTATTCCTTGGAGAGTTAAATTTCCTTGTTTTTACTGAATCATTTGTTTCATAAGATCTGCTTTTGCCAGTGCCACCAGAAGCTGATGCAGGTTATTGTTCTCAGAACAACACCTGATGACGTGATGCGAGGGCACAGATCATCCAACGTCATTTTGATACCTGCATACCACTCCTCTCCACATTTTCCTGCCCATCATTACGATCTAAGTTCTACAGTACTAGTAACTTTCGCAATACCTTGCAGCAGGCTCTGATAAGTTGAGTTGGCTTGCTGCTAGGTTGGCTCTGGTTTTCTCATTTGGCTCTGATAAGTTGAGTTGGCTTGCTGTTAACTCTGGATGCCTGCCACAATGTCCGACCAGTTTCATCCATCTTTTCCGTATTTTGTCTGTCGCTCTGGGGGAGGGGGGGGGGGTCTGTGTAGCAGCTCTTCCCCGGTACCAATGTGTAGTCTATCTCCTCTTCTCTCGTGTTAATTGCCATCCTTGAAGCATAGTCCAGCCATAATCTCAAATATCGCCGTCTCACTATCAGGAGATATGACCTTTGTTTGAGTCTTGAAAAAGCTTGCAGCAATCGCATGCACTAACTTCACTGGTACATCATATGCCTGGAGTGTGTCAATCAGCTGCCATTAATACTTCCAGCGATGAATCAGATGCTTTTTTGAAGTCAATAAAGGTGATCACAGCAGAAAGATTCCGTTCCTTGACTCCTTCCATAATCCTCATCACTGCTAACTATCTGTCCCACAGTGGTGCAATTCGCATGTAATCCATTCTGAAGCGTCCTTAGAAGAGGATCCAGGACAGGCCTGAGACAATTGAGTCTGTTGTACGTCTTATCAAGAAGCGAGCTTAGAGCAATACCTATGTAATTCTGTGTTGGTGAGGTCATCTGCTTTGGGTAATGGGAAATCTTTTGAGTCTACTCCACAATTCTGGAAGTTCACAAGTTATATAAGCTTCATTGATAAAATCAAGTATGATTGAATGCACGCGTATATACTTAAGAACTTCCATCTTCTCCGCAGCCCTTCCCACATTTGATGCTTGTCTTAGCCTTTGTGTACTCTTCCATATTGAATTGACCGTTAGGTATGGGTAGATGGTGGATGACTGGAACAATGGGCTTAATTTCCTTTTCGATCTCAGGGATATTACCAAGAAGATTCTTGAAGTGACAGTGCCAGGCATATACACGTTCTTGAGCAATTTCTCCAAGTAACTTGGCAAACTGTGATGATTTCCTGCTTGAAATTTCGTTGATAAGCTTCCTGCTTTGACCATACCTCTGATGAGTTACTGCTTCTTCAAGCCCTTTTATTTGATCTTATGGGTTAAATCTTCTTGCTCCTCCAGTGTTGAGTATGTTTGGTGCAACTCCTTTTTTCCCTTATATTTCTCTCTGAAACCTTCTCCTTTTCGGTTAGTGACAAAGTCCTTGTATGCTGCCTTTATCTCCTCTCTTGCTTTATTGCTCCAGAGGTCTAAGTACCACTCCTTCCTTCGAACTTTATGGATTTTCTGCTCAGCTGCTTTCTTATCTGCTTCAACAAATCGCTGATAGGAGCATATTCACTCCTTGTCCTCGTCTTCCTTGTATAGTACATGCAATCTGTTCCTGGTGTCTACTGCATTCTTGTAGCTGGGAGTCTTTCATCAGCTGACTCACATACTTGGTCTTCCTCACTGTCTTCTGTTTTGGTGCCCTCAGACTCTACCATAGCAGCTACTACTCTATGGTCCGATCCAAGTGTATTAAAGGAATTGTATCTCACACACAAGTCTGGTGGGTGGTGTTGTGTGGAAACAGCTTGACTCTTTTTTCTGGAACAGTATGTTGGTTGCCAATATCTGGTAGTCCTCCATGATCTTGAAGATGTGTTTTTATTGCCATGACTGTTGGTGTGGGATTACACGACACTGGCCTTGAGCAGCCTGTCTGATATATAATCCAAACCAATAACAAAAACATGGTAACGATTGATCTTATCCTTATTGCCTTCATTTGCACCTGTCTCTGTGCTCCTGTAGCCTACATATCCCCACTCCCTGCTTCATCAGCTTGAAAGCCATCTCTTCAGTTTTTAACCTCTACTCCACACCCTCCTTGCTACTTGTTGGAGAATCAAGTGTCTGAATATTGAATGTAGCTAACTTGAGAATGGCTTCTTAAATCTTAGTGTTGCTGCAAGCCTCAGGCACTTGTCAGGTACTCTCTAATGAGTTTATGGCAGTACCATCATCAGTTCCACGCTGTTTGTGCGCACAGGCTCCTATAGCAGGGTGGCTCCTTGGGACTCCACCCCCCAGAAGTGTAGGGTCTGTGTTTTGGTGTGAATTATTATTAGTCTATTCATGCCTGTTATATAAACAAAACGTTGCCAGTACTCTTGCTCCCTTAGATGTAGCCAGCACCTTGTTACTTGGCTGTTTGGTCCATGCAAACCATGTTCGTTCTCAAAGACACGAGTCTGTTAAACTTTCAGGTCAGAAGCAGATTGTTAGGGAATCTTAGCCGCCGTATTCTCTGCTCAATGAGCCATGACTGTTAAGACAGCCGCATGTTTCACTACAATTATGATAAGGAGGTGGAGGAGATTAAGGAGATTACTTGTCCAGAAGGTGAATCCCTAATGGAGGAAAGGAGGCACCTTAATTTTCCATTCTGGGATAGCCTCTTGCAGACATACTCTAGCCACTGTCCATATAAGAACAATAGAGAATGAAAAATAGAAAACAAAGGACAATAGAGAACAATAGAAAACATAAACAACAACCTTCTATTATTGGGGGAGGGGGGGCTAAAGACCCATCAGCTCTAAATCCTGATGACAATGCTCTTTAAGAGAAATGCAGCAAGAAGAGAAGATACTGGAATAATATAATATACCTGACAAATTCTGTCAAAACACCCTTTTTGCTTTCCTCTGCAAATGCTTCTTTTCGTCTTCTTTTTGGTGCCATTTTTACTTCTTCTGAAAAAAAATCCATTTTTGAAAGTGTTAGAGTAAATTATTATTTTCATAAGTTTCTGAACAAATAATGCTTCATTTTCAAAGAATACATTTTTTTAGTATTTTAATTACATTTTTTGATAAAATCAAAACAATTAGCATTGATATCATAATTTCACCATGAATTTTCAAGTGCACCAAAGATTCAAAAACTTCTCAAATATATACTGTTTCATTTGTAGTTGATTTTCACTTGCTCATGCAACTCAAAACCTTCTCAAAACACAGTATAATGAATGAACAAAATATTGCATTAACATTTATTGAAATGAATTGTTGTCTATTTATTCAATATTATTTATTTATGTCTTTGCACCTGCACAAATTCTGTGTAGACTATCATTTTCATTATTTTGTGTTGCATTTTACGTGATATAGCTAGGCAAAAACATGATAACAAACAGAAAGATATTTGACTACACTGTAATGTTATGTGCCTCAGTTTTAAAGGGCCACAAAATAATCAATTAAATAAAAATAAATTAGACAAAATTTAATTATTTAATTAGTTGCCTAAAAATATAATAAATCATAAATCTTCACTGCAAAATTATCAAGATAACAAATAATGGAATTAAAAAAACTAAAAAAATAATAAATGTTTGAAACTTCAAGCATCCATTCCAGTTCAAACAAACAATAATGATGCGACACAGTTGGTGACGATATGATTATGAATGAGCCGTCCCCAAAAATTCTTGAATTGAAAAAAAAATAAAAATAAATAAATATGTAGTACGTGTATCACGTTGTGGCGTCTTTAAATATTCGTTGTCTTCTTCAGTTTGATTTATTTCTCATAAACCATTTATTTACTTTGGAAAAAATCTCTGGCATTTCAAATTCCAATTGAGAAGTTCAGTTGCACCCTGGCTCCATCTTCACGGCTGGTTGGCTGGCTGGCTGGCTTGACTCTGTTCAAAAGTTTCCTAGGCCTATTTTGGATATTTGTACCCCTGTGCTCAGTATTTGTTACTTGACAAGTTTCCCTGTGTGTCTTTTTCTCCCCAGGCTCTTTTTGTTTCTCTTTTTGTTACCGCTGCACCGTTGTGTGTTTGCGGGCACAAATGGCATGATTTGAAGTAGGCCAACCATCTTTGTGTGTTATGATGTAATTCGAAAATGAACAGATCTTTTCAAATGTTTCCAGCTTTTGTTGACTGTTGACGAAGACAAGATTTTAGTGGACTACAGAAAAAGGTGAGCTAACTTGTATTCTTTAGAGCACCGTACATTTTGATTTGCTGTAAAATGTAGTGTAGTCTACTAAAAATAATAATAAATAAATAAATAGACTTCAGCCTATCTATATATTGTGTTCAATTACAGTAATCATCTGCCTATATAAAATTAAAAATGGTGATAGAATTAACAATACTAATTTTCATCATTGATATTTTATAACTATGCATCTATCATGGTTGGATAATTTTGAAAACTGAAGAAAGGACAACTTTTTATCCTTTTTTTATTTATGATTTGTCATTTATTTATTTGTCATCTTGTAGTCTATTAATTAATGAAATATTATAGTTATATTTCACTTTTATAGACATTAAGTTATGATAAAATAGGCCCATGCAGTTACCTATATCGTTATTTTGCTGGCAGGATCATAGCTTTTTATGTAGCTTTTTCACATTAAATTATAAAGCTCTGATCTCTCAATTTTTTAAAGATAATGATGGTGTTATGATGATTGTTCTGCTAAAAACAATATATGAATCAGAACTGGCAAGGAAACACTTTTGGGTACAATTCACAGGAAAGTCATCAAGTGAACTTATCTAGCAGTAAAACGAACACAAAAATCAGTGGCATGGATAGCATTGATTTGCAGTCAATGACCATGAACTCAATGATGGGTGGTAAGTGTGAAATAAATAAAAAAGGTCTAGGTATATGCTAGATCCAGACTGATTACTTTGAATGTGTGTGCGGAATTTATTCTGTGTGAATTGTGGATAAAAACAATGGTAAACAATAGATCTTTTGTCTGCAAAATGATATTCTTTATTTGGTATGCACATCTTCATAAAAATCAGTCTGTAAAAATCATAAAAAGTAGTTGAGCATATGAAAATGTTTTTATACATTTTTAAGGACTGCGAGCCAGTAAAAAAGTTGCCACACCCTAAGCTGACAAAGGTTCTGGGGTAAATTTTTAACAATCAAATATAATTAGAACTATTTGTCTATTGAGCTAATGACCCTAAATCAAACAATGTTTACTTGAATTTCAATTTCTCTAACTTTTAAGGATCTTGTCCATAGGATTTTTTATATTGAACACGCTAAAATTAGATGCATGAGTCTAATTAGCCATGGATGAGAAAATTTTAGAATCTAATTGGACAAGAATTAGACACCCTTTTAGACCAAATTAAATCATGCTTGGTTAAGTCTAAGAATCAGACGTAATTTAGACTGATATAAAATGTAGCTTGGTTACATCTAGAAATTAGACACAATTTTAGACCAATTTAGTAGTGGCTCATCCTGTTGATGAAAAATCCTGATTGTTTTTCAGCAAAATTTCTAACATATCCAATCTGTGATGTACTCATTTATAATATCTTATTCCAAGGCATGCAAACATTTTCCACTGTTATTTGTTGAGACGTCTTAATAACAAAAGACGTCTTAATAACAAAATTTATAATTGTTATTTGTCACAGGATCTTGTACCCACCTACTCCAATTTCTTGCTTTATTTTTAAACCAGTGTTGCAACATTTTTATGTAAAGTCAACAAATTACTTTTAAATGTTATTGTTTGTTCCAATCTTTTTGTAGACTTCATGCCAAATGAGAATTTTCCATACAATTTGTCATTCAATGACAGTCTCACAGAACTGTCCCCAGAAGAAACAGAACAGCTACTTGAGGTTGCATTCAGCCTTAGCCCAAGCATGAGCGCAAAAAGCCTTTGTTCTGATGATATTTCATCAGAGTCAAATCTCAGCATGCAGAATTCTCCTGGAACGTTAAGTAGTGGAGAAGACTTCTATTTTGATCCTAACATGGCCTATGACATCAAAGAGGAAGAGCTTTCACCTAATGCTAACTCAGCTAATGCAATCCAGAATTCATTCGAGAGCCTTGCTTTCCAAAATGATATTCTATCTGGTTGCATGAACATAAATGGAAATGATGCCTCCATGTTTATGCAGCCAGTCGCAAACTCAATCAGTCATCCACAAGATATTTCAACTTTTATCTCACAGCAGTCAAATGGGTTGTCAGAAGTTAATGGTCTATTTACAGCGGGGGATCAATCTTTTAGTGATGTTAAACCATTGGGTAATGTTTCAAGTAATCAAGGTCTTAAGCAAAATCCTACACAACTGCTAAGACTGCTACAAAAGGATTCACCAATTGATATTGGAGCAAATGAAGTGTCACAAAATAACAAGCATGTGCTGAAAAAGAAGAAATTGGAAAAGATAAAAAAACGGAGCAATGAAGCAAAAAGAATTGCACTCAAGACAGCAAAAGAGAATAAAAGAAGCAAAAACGACTCATCATCAACAACTGATGTCAAAGTGGAATCTCCATCATCAAATGTCCAGAATCTTTCTCAGGTATAGAAAGGTCAAATTGTATTTCTCTGAGATATTTCTATCAATATTTTTTAGCACTTGTATTCTATTTTATAATGTAGATGATAGCTGCACGTGTTTTGTTATATGCTTGTCAAAATTCAACCATTTGGAAGACAAAATATTTAAGACCACCTGTTGCAAGTATTTTTTACATTGCATGGCCTGTCACTATTGTTTTTTCCCTTATGCTTATAAACATTTGATTTTTGCCAGGAAGACAACAATATAGTATATACCTGATATTGTATTACATGATTTGGTGATATATATCAATGCAAATTTTTACAATATTTTCTATCATAATTATAATAATATGTATTATAACAAAAATATTATAACACATTTTATATAAATATTGATGCTCAAAAAACATTATGATAAGGTTTCAGTGTTTTTTTTTTCAGGTTGTAATGATTCCACAAGTCGTATTTTCACAAACTAATTCATCACAGTCTCAGCTTACTGCTTACATTACAACATCATCAAAACAAGTGATGACAACAGTACCTATTAAGATTGTTAGCAGCACCTCAGGAGAAAATGATAAGATTCCCATCAAACCCATCAAAAAGAAACATTCTGATTGCAGTAGCAAAAGAAAAGTAGAAAAGGTAGAAAAGAAAACGAATCACAATGAAGTAGAGAAGAGATACAGGAAAAGTATAACCACCAGTTTGGAAGATTTGAAAGAACTTGTTTTTGGAGGTGATACAAAGGTCAGTTTGGGTTCTTAGTTTCTTTGTTTTTAATAATTTTGGATGTTGAGTGACTAAATTTACTGTTCCATGTTAAAGTTCAGCTCTTCAATATACTGTAAATGCTTTAATTTTGCAGAGCACAAAGGCTGGTATACTGAGAAAGGCAATGGATCATATAAAATATCTAAGAAAGGTTAACCAAAGACTCAAACAAGAAAACACAAGACTACTGATGGCACAGAAAGAATGTAAGTAAAAAAGAAATGTTTTTCAACGAAATGGTAATCGAAGCTAATTTATATCAGATTATACATATTTTTTTAATTATATATTTTTGTTTGGTTGTCTCTTAGATAGATTGTTTTTACAATTATGTTTATCATCATGTTTCAAGTTTGTCATTCAAGGTGTACATTAATTACCAAAATGTTATGCTGTTGTGCTCCTTGTCTAGAATAGTGTGTGTCCTTCTATTTTATTTGGTGTAGCATTAATGAATATATACACACATTTTTAATCCAGCAAGCATTGCCAATCTTCTTCAAAATCATTCAACCATACCCCAAAAGGTTATGCAATCCTGCTCCTTGTCTAGAATATTGTGTGTCCTTCTGTTTTATTTGGTGTAGCATTAATGAATATATACACACATTTTTAATCCAGCAAGCATTGCCGATCTTCTTCAAAATCATTCAGCCACACCCCAAAGCAGAATTGAAGACTTCAGTGGCATGCCCAGTTCAGATGAGGAAGATATTGAAATATCAGATGATGATACAGCACAGTCATTTTCTACGGATGAACAATCTCCTTTATCATCACCTACACCAGTTGAATCTGTGCAAGCAAATGGAAATTTTAGCATGATGAATAAACAGCGTTTCTTATTAAGCATGTTCATGTTTGCTTTCATGTTTCTTGGACCATCAAAGTTTTTGTTTGGAGCAAAACAACAAGGTGTGTTTTGTCAATTTTTCACGGTAAATCTTTGCTATCTTACTGAAATGTTGCGTTTTACGGTTTATTATGAGAAATACTACACATACATGCAGTGGAACCTCTATAAGCAGACACTATTTAACCATAAGAAACAGGGAACAGTAAAACTCCCCTGTGCACTTTTGTCCATTTACGCTGTGTACAATTAATTTTTCAGTTTTAGTTGATTTTGTGCAATTGTCTTGTGCACTGCGAAAGTTTTACTTTGGAGACAAGAAAAGATTCAAATTTATTTTCATCAATATATCATCATCATAATATGGTAAAGTAACATATACACATATATATATAAATAAGTATCAAATATTCACAACATTATTTTGATTATACATATCTCCATTTCTGTTGTATAGGATCGGGACTAGACTACATTACTCCACATGCTGGTAGTCGTACAATTTTATCAGTTGGTGCTGAAGAAGATGGATTCAAGGCATACACTGGGATGATTGTCAACTGCATTTTATATTTGTTTTTCTTTGCTTGGCTTTTGATAAAAGGTGAACCTCGTTATCCTCGTGATTCTAAACAACTCTCTTTGTACAATATGAACATGAAGAAAGCTGATGACGAAATTAAACAGGTAAACCATAATTAGGTTTTTGTAAAAACTATCTATATTGAGAGCGACAATATATTAATGAATTTTATTCAATTATATACATTTAAACCAGAACGGTTATAAAAAATAGGTTATTTTGGCCTTTGGGTCCAGGTTAGTATCCAGATGTTTGGGGTATTTTATAAAGTCTTTGGCATACATAACTTCTTCAGAGCAAGATCAACGAAATTTCTTTTGTTGTTTCATATAATATATACTTTATTGACACTAAAATCTACATTTTTGGGCAGTTGATGCATGTTGATGCATAGATTAAGAATATTAAAGAAGATTTTCCAGAATTGCTTGGTTTTTGAATGATTATGTCAAAATTATATTTCTTTTTAGGGAGATTTTCAGAGTGCTTCGTTGTTTATTGAACGTGGTTTACAGGTGATAGGAAGACCATGGTCTATGTCAAAGATTGACGTAATCCCATCATTTATTTGGCATTGTCTTTGTCATGCATTACATCAAATTGGCCTACTTTCGTTGGTAAAAAACCTAGGATGGCTGATACTTCCAAGAAGACACTCATTGAGCGAATCAGTTTTGGGTTATCGTTCTTCATGTGCCATAGCAGCAAGGGCGTACTCCAAGCTCTTAGAAATTGCTATCAGTGGTAAGCATTATTTTCACAGAATTGTTAAAGATATGGCTACTTTGTAGAAAGAAAAATTTATGCCACAAATTTGTAATTGTTAGCACTGTGCAGTATGTTTCTAACCGTAATTAGCCATACAGAAATTCAATTCTTAGTACGGGTGAATTAACATTTTTGTCAAAGCTGTCAACTGTCGTATTTTGTTTTAAAAGTCGAAAGTATATTTATATATATATATATATATTTATGCTAACTCAACGTTTGAAGATGAATTCATGGAATGAAAGTTGAAAAACGAATGCTTTTTTATGAGCAAACCTCAAAGATGTTTTTAGATTAATCACTTAGAAGTTTATGGATATAATGGGAATAACTTGGATGCGTTTTTTTTTTGCATTGCATTAATCTTTTCGTTACTTAATATTTGATAGACACAGAAAGCAAGAGGAGCATACTTCAATGCACAAAATTGTGTATGGCTGCAATCAACATGGCGGAAAATGCAGAAAATGCCGTGTCAACTGAACTGCTTACAAAGATTTATTTCAACTCAACAATATTACTGCACATAAAGTTTGGAAAGTTAGCTCATCCTTTCATGGTAGGTACCATTTGTATTCACCGCACTTAAAAAGAGATTTTTAAATTATCGAAGGCATTAATTTGATGACATAGATAAGGAAGCTTTTTAAAGAAATTATAATATCATGTTTGTAACATTTAATTATAAATATTAACGATAATAACGAGCGACGTTTCGAT
>JAYJMH010025346.1:0-18409 GCA_036873815.1 Phacellophora camtschatica
AGAGGAATATACTCTCTATGTGGCTTCTGAATATTCTTGTCTTTACTTCCCTTGATGTTTTCTTACTTTCAAAGATACATTTTAGTTGATTATAGGCGTTTGTTGCAAGAATCTTTCTTCTATTTATATCATTCTCAGTTTCAAGTAAGCTTCCAAGATATTTACACTTTTTCCATTTGTCATCACCTCCTCTTACTACTTCATACTCCTCAGTTTTTGTGTTGTTAACAATCAGGTTTTTATCCTCAAGGATCAATGGCACTTCTCTTTTAAGGTCTTGTATTATTTCCACATCATTTGCTATCCAACTTATGTCATCCGCATACTGCTGATCAATCAATATGTTGGTGTTGACATTTTTGCTGTAGTTATGATCTTCTCTGTGTGGGGGATTTGTGATGGAAAATGTTGGCTGTAGAGCTTCTGCTAAATATATTATAAAAAAGAGTATTGGACTTAAACAGTCTCCTTGGGGAACTCCTATGTTTGTTTTAATTTTAATAACTTTAAATTGTCCATGGGACAGCCTCGTTCCTCATTCCTTGAATTTTGTATCTATTATCGATGGATTAGACCTGGAAACGAGGTTGTTCGTAGGGTTGCATGAAATATGCTCAAAAATATGACATCTTGAGGAAAGACATCTGTTCCAAAATCGAATTTTTCAAAATGGAGGATGACCTAGGCCCTAAAGCTGCGAAGAAAAGAAAGACCAGTGATAATTCAATCGAATCAGAAGATTGTGACAAACAACAAAAGTTTAAAATTGAAAAACTTGTTGAGTGTGATGTAGGAATAAGTGAATATGTTAATGAGGACCTTCCAGGAATTTGTGGTATATTGAAGCAAAGGTATGCAGATTTTGTGGTGAGAGAGATTGATACTGAAGGAACATTGGTTAACTTGACAAATTACTCATTGGACACTGAGATCAAGAGAGAAGAAGAAAGTCTGGGAAATAATCCAAAAAGTGAGACTGAAGAGGTGGAAATGAATGATTGCCCACTTCATGAAAAAGACATAATAAAGATAGAAGAATTTTTGTTGCAACAACAAAATGACCACTGCTCAGAGAAAAAGTTAGATATTTTGTTACAAACTGACAATGATAAAATACACAGGAAATCAGTCCATGAATTTATAAAGAAAAAATATGAAGAACTTGGTAAGATATTAGGGCTGCTCCTGAAGATTAATCTTTTATGCCTTAACAATATGGTAAAATAAAATTATCATCAAATATGTAATAATTGTTTTTACTTTGCAGATACTGAAACGGTTGGAGATGACAATGATGGAAAGATGATCAAAGTATTTTTTAGAAACAAAAATAAAACAAAAAGAAGACAACAGATGGGATCAAAGAGCAAACATAATTTTTGCCATTTTGTTTTGTACAAAGAAAACAGGGATACAATGAGTGCAATTACTCTCATTGCTAACACTCTACGTGTAAAACCTGGAATGTTTTCATATGCAGGCACTAAAGATAAACGAGCTATAACTGTTCAGAAAGTTAGTGCAAAAGGAATTAATGCTCAGAAACTTTTATCTGTGAATCAAAAAATAAAAAATATTGAAGTTGGGAATTTTGAAAACAAAGATTATGCGCTGAAATTAGGAGATCTTTGTGGAAATAATTTTTGTTTAGTTTTAAGAAATATCTCTTTTGCTACAAGTGGGAGTTCAGTTCAAAACATTATGCAGAGTTTAAAGGAGCATGGATTTATTAATTATTTTGGAATGCAAAGATTTGGTAGTGGCAGTATTCCTACTTTTGAAATTGGTTGGTAACGTTTTCTCAAAATTTTCTTAACTTTCTTAGAAATTATATTTCTTTTGAAAACAACTGAAAGGGAAATGAAGAATGATATCATTGAAGTTAATATAAATACATTTTATGACACTTACTGTAGTAGTCTTTAAGTTATTTCAATTTAATGTTTTCCTTCATGTATAATACATATGTATGGATATTTTGTATTTGTTATATAAAACGAGACACAACAACAAACGAGACACAACACAGCATATTCATTTTTGACTTTTTTAACAGTGTAAAATTATTAATTTTTCATTGTGTATGTGCAGGCAAAAAAGTAATGACATCTGAATGGAAGGATGTTGTGAAAATGGTTTTGATGCCAAGAGAGGGTGAAGATGAAACAATGCAACAAGCAAAGCACCATTGGCTGGAAACAAATGACAGTAAAGCTGCTTTTGGAATGTTACAGAAAAAAAGGTCTCTTGAGGGGCAGATTTTGGAAGTTCTTGCAAAGCAAGGAGAAAATGCATTTTACAATGCATTTCAGAAAATTGCTAGAAACACAAGATTAATGTATCTACACAGCTACCAAAGTTTTGTTTGGAACAGAGTCGTCTCAATGAGAATTAAGGCAGGTTTAGAACTTTTAATAAATCTCTGGTGTTCCAAAAACGTTAATGCTGCCTTAGAGAATAGGGGTCCTCCTTCGAGTTAACTTGGCACACTGTTTTTGTTACAGTCCATTTTTTTGTTACAGATCAAACAAGTAACTTTTGCAAATATTTTGTGAACTATGACAATTCTATTTGTGCGATTCATGTGAGCAAAATGTTTCAGTTTACGAAAGATTTCAGATATTAGCTACATGAGGCAAATGTTTTCAGGAGACTCAATATAGAAGTTAAATTTTATGATTTATATTTGATTGTCTTCTTTTGTTTTCATGATTACAAAGAGTCCCTTAAATGACCACATTTGAAAAAATAATAATTCTTAAGCTACAACAACATTACAATGATGAAGTTTATAAATTGTACAGTTGAGCAAATCATTTTTAATCACATTCCACATTTTTATCATCCAGGCTTTTGGAAAGGAACCCAAACCAGGCGACCTTGTCATAGTGAAGCAACCTGTTAAAGATGAAAAAGGTACGGTTTTCATTCAGAAAATATTAGTTTGCCATCATCAAATACATCGTATGACACATATAGCCAACTGAGATGAGATATTGCAACCTTCATGTTGATACTTGATATCTTTTGAGAAAACTTCCGATTCGATTTTTTAGGTGAACAGAAAACTCAAAGTTTAACTCGATGCCAAGTGAGGGAATTGACGGAAGAAGATATTGAAACAGGAAAATATACAATTTCTGATGTTGTCATGCCGTTGCCTGGCTACGACATTAAATACCCTGGTGGTCTAATCAGAGAATGGTATTTCGAGATACTAGCCAATGATGGTGTTTCCTTTGATTATTTTAAACACAGAATAAAGGAGTATTCTTTATCTGGGGCGTATAGGTAAGCCCACAAAAGCATCTTCAATGACAATATTTAACATCTAAATTTCAGCAAAATTCTAAAGAATGTACACTATATATACATTTCATGTTCTTTTAATCGAATAGTATTTTGATCACCTTTTGTAAACATTACTTTATAATATATAGGCACATCATCTTCTACAAAGAAATTGTTTTAATATGAGCAATATAAATGACTATTGAGTGTGTGCAAAAGGCAACATGTTTGCAAAACTGCTGTGGCGGAGGTAAATTTCTGTTATTTTTGATTCAACATTAGTCTTATAGAAAAGGCTTCAATTTAAAGTTTGATCCCTTGCTTGGCAAAATCAACTCCATAATCGCCGATTTATACCGGATGGAAATATAAATTTTGCAATTCAGGAAAACCAGACAGTTTGATAATGACCACAAACTTCAAAAGCACATTATCATTACAAATTAATATCTGAATTGACGTCAACATTAATGCACAAGCCTGTGACGTTTTAAATCAACCATCGCAAAGGAAAGTAGATTTATTTTAATGATAAAAATATTCAACATAACAGCTTTGGAGTAATTTTGTAAGTTCTCTTTTGCAAAATCAGCCATGACCCGTTTCGTGCTGTTTTTTTGTGACATTGCTTTCAGACAACATGTAAATTTTAATGTATCGTTGTAGGTTGCCATTCATTAATTAATATTCTCTAAATTTTCATTTTAAGGCTCCTTTGCCACAAACAACCAATTTTCAGCAGTGCATTCGAATGACCATCCTTTGGTTTTGAGAACACCCTAAAGTTAGGTTATCAATGGGCATAACACAGCGATTATTCGGTTGACTTAATCAACCAAGTTATCTAGTTCAAGTATCTTTTATTAAATGAAATTAGAAATAGAAATATTAAAGTAACAGCTCTTCCACAATAGCTTTGCAAACGTGTAGCACTTTTTGAGAGACCCGGTATTAGTTGATTGCAATATTACAATTTCTTCTACTGGTGTTTTACGCCAGTTACTTTACGTTTTCAGCAGACAACGTGTGTTTTGTATTTTAACAGATTGTATTTCGGCAGTTTCTTATTTAGTTATATTTATTATAGAGCATGTTTTAACCATTATTTTAAACACACAATTCATCTCAGCAAATTCTACGCATTCCTATCTGTGCCATCTGTATCTGATTGAATCTTACTTTAACTGTACATAAAAAGTCACTGCTAATTTTATATGTCAAATATTTAATGATTATTTATAATTCACAGACACTTGATCGTAAAGCCAAAAGATGTCCATTGCAACGTTTTCACGTATGATGATTATTGTATCCCTTTGATCCAAACTGATTTGGACATTTTAAATCAAAAATCACTTCCCGAACATGATGGAAATGGGAAACACAAGGCACTCAAAGTGGAGTTTACGTTACCCCCGTCTTCGTATGCTACCATGCTGATAAGAGAAATCACAAAGATGGACACGTCAATTCAAAGCAACATGAAACTGAACCAAAAATGATTTTATCATGTAATCAACGATACTAATCACGTGATAGTGGCAATAAATTAGATGCTGAATGGGATTGAAGGTTACGAATGATGACATAGTTCAAAACAGGCGGTTGCTACATAGGGTATACAGGGTTAAGATCGTATGCTGGGGGTAAGATGAGTAATAAAAATGATTTGAAATGGCATGTGAATTGGCAAATCAACGATATCGAACAATGGTAAATCAGACTTGGTGGCAATTATTAAAAATTATATGCATTACCCATCTTACCCCCAAGAAGCCTACCTTTCTTACCCCTATGATATGTATTGAAGAAAAGCAATCTGTTATTATGAATGTTATTGAAAACCTATAAAAATAAAAAAACTACTGAAATGATGAGAATTCATTGGTCAATACAAAAGTAATCCCTGATTCATCACAGAGAGAAAAACCAATTCAAGGTAGGACATTTGGATTTTTAAAATTTGTTTGACATGTACATCAATTCGAAACACTTCATATTAATATCCAACATTTCAATTATTTACTTATTTGGTTATTTATAACACGAAGAAGGTTTATAACACGAAGAAGGTGTATATCATGGTTTATGATTGAATTGGACCTGTATTTCATAAAATTTTAACGGCTTGGGACATTTGAAATAAAATGAATTTTGTCAAATCATCAATGTCAAAAACCAATCATTTCAGTATGATGAAAGAATAAGGCGAAAGAAGGTACAAGCATGCTTAATAGTTGCGGCGGTTTCAATGACGATTTTAATGAATTTAAATTGCAATAGCATTAGTTTTCAGGACTTGTGGCGGCAATGCAATTAATGCGATTATTGGTTGCTTTTTAAAGGTTAATTGTTGTGAAATCATTTTCTTTTATTAATTATATTTTGATGAAATTGATTAATTCTTATAAAACTCTTAATGAATGGTTGGCTCTGACATCATAAACTGATTTCGCAGCAGATGATGGGATGAAAACGACGACTAAAATTAAATTTTCATATACTTCCTTTCAGTTGTGAGATTACTAGACGTTTTTGAATGCTTGAATTATACTTGTTGATCCCGTTTTATCTGTTATTTCCTTGTTTTGTCTTCAACGTTTTAACTCTCTTCTGTCTCGTCCCTTTTGGCGACACCCAAATCTAAGAATGCTGATGCATGGTTTTATTTGGGCAGCAAGTAGTTGCATTATAATTTACATCACAGATAGATCATCAATGAGATTTGGTTTGCTCTCATTTATGCCACATTGATGTCGCTTTCCGTGAAAAATAGAGATTCCATGACCAGCTCTATCATTTATCAATTTATCAATTGATAATTAATGGTCAATGACATTTATCAATAATATTTAAATAAGGCTTTATAATATGAATTTTGTTTGGTGTATCGTGAGTAAAACGTTTACGTTGCTACAATGCATGAAGATTTAATCTTGTCTTTGCAGTGGAGAAAGTGGATTTTCCATGGCAATTTCTGGTGCTTTGGATAAGACTTTTGGATACTTAACAATATACCTTAAAATTTGATGCATCCTGAAGACGTAACGATACTGTCGTGACATCCATGACATATATTGCATCATTCTGTATAATTTATATTTCTTTGTACAAATCATCGAAGAAGACTCGAGCAGAGATGGCGCAAGCATATCTACATAGAACATACCACACATTTTAGTGCATCTGGCCATTTTGACGTGACGAAAACGAGTGTGCCAATATCGTTAATGCTTTGCAAACTTTTTCCCGCGCCCTCTGCGCTTTCATCAACGCAAATAAAATCTGTTTTTCTATTGAAATCAGCCATCAAAAATCCACTGTATTCTTTCGTCCACAGAGCCGGACACGTGATATTACCAGGAACCATTAAAGTCATGGTTTTGTGGAAGTGCACACAAGCAGTGCAAACAGCACTTCCGTAAAGAGATGGAGAATCCACTGTTAAAAATAAATCTTTATTTCCGTATTTTACGCCATCGATAAATGACGTTTTTCGGCTCGTAACTGATCGATAATCATAATTTCGATAAGTGACATTCGAACTTGGAAGGCATACGTAATTAGTTCCACCACCACTGCGTACTTCTCTGTTAAGCGGAGATGCCATGAAACCTTAAAAAATTGAGAGAGAGAGTTGATCAGTTCATGATAAAAACATTTCTATCCAGAAAACGATGACCAAAACGATTTTTTTGTAGGTGATATCAATACACAACTGGCTAAAACAACGAATCTAAAAAACAACCACGAAGAAAACTAATAACAAATTAATAAAAATGAAAAAGTACTTAAAAAATATTGACAATAAATCATGTTGAAAGTAATACTATTATAACATAGAGTGAAAAAGATTGAATCACATAAATACTGTACCACCGAAACAAAATGGCACTGACTGAAACAATGAACCTGTAACTGGAACAAGTTCAATTATAAGGACTGCAACGAAATTGGACTGTTTGTCGAATTTGTAAAACCCCAACAAATAATATGAAAAAGAATAAGCCCTTGTCAATGTTATAATATGAAAAGATAAAAAGCCCTTGTCAATGTTATATTTCGAATATAACTTCAGGTGCATAAACATTATTGATAACATGTACAATTGAGTGATAACATATCACATGCCTAGCCTGGGTAAGTCTCGAAATGGGTTATACATAACCATCCACAAACTCCAGCAAGCTGGTACTCATTTGACCGAGCTCAGCATGGACATTAAGAAACGCGAGTTGTTTTTATTCCCTGTGCCCATGTACCCGTGATGTGTGAGTGTGTCTCTGTACCCGTGGAGAGAGAGAGAGAGGAGTGCCAACCACAGCGTCACGCTCCCGTTAGACACAAGCATCCATTAGATAAACATGAGGCACAAACATTATTCACCAAATAAACAATGAGAGAAATATCATACCTGTAAATACCATTTGTGATGCTTTTGGGCACGTCTTGCGACCCCATCGATAATACACCGTTGAAATTTTGATGCCTTTGAATTTATTCATGTTACATGTAGCATTTAGACCTTTTGTGAAATAAGATTCAACGAAAAACATTATCTAACATAAGTAAACATTTCAAAATCTATATAATATGGTGGACAGCAGTATTTTGTCAAAAGTAACCTTTTTTGTCAAAATGTAGGTATAATTATCAAATATAAAAGAAAAAATTCCACAAAACAATGTGAAAAAGACAGAAATACGGTTTATCTGATATTTCATCCTTCGTATTTCGTATTTCAATCATTCATATTTCAATCATTCAGGGCTTCTTTAGAACATTTTGGTCATAAAAAGTCAGAAACTAAAATTCTGATCATGCAACTTCCAACCTCATTAATTCTCTTGTGTTTGTGTTAAAAAAAATGTTTCTTTAACCTAACTTACCAGGCGTCCCTACTGGCCCAGTTTTTCCATTTTCACCACGATCACCTTTTTGACCCTTTTCTCCACGAGGACCTATTGGCCCTGAGATCTGTCACAAAGAAATAAATTAGAATTATAACTACGCACAATTCAAAGTGTAAGCACTCGTACATGAAATAATGAATGCTTTATTCAAGATTGAATATAAACTAAAATGAAGCAATTCTTATTAAAAATCGCAGACTGTATCACATTGATATACCCTCCACATCATAAATTTGTGAATTAGCTACACTTCTCTTACCTTTGAAATCCCATTTTTTCCAGATTTTCCATTTGCTCCACCCCCTCCAACAACTGTGTGACAATTGCAAACTGGAAAAAGCAAGTTAGGAAATGTCATACAAGAAATCAAATATAAAATAGTTAAAAGTGAATGAAACGAGGGTAGATGATAGACCGTTAATAGAAAGAATAAAAATAGCATAGGCCCATATAAGACATAAAAAAGTTTGTTTACCTGGTGCGGCCAATAACTGTTTGCATAAGCATAATGAATTATTGTTTCCAGCTTTTGTAAGATTCTTTATTCTGCATAAAAAACAATACAAAAATATACAGCCTTCACAAAAGTTATCTGTGTCGAAGGTGGCTTTATACAAGAAAACAATATTCTCAGATATTCTCAACACCAGCCTTGATCAAACCGTTTATGATTTTTTTGGGACACCCAATATTATAGATGTGTCTGGTTTCAAATTACTATGAAAAATAGAGTGAAAATAACTACACACTAAAATGATTTCTTAACTATTTACGGAAATGTACTTGGGTATTGTTCTGTGCCACGAAATTTTACGATTTGATCGAGATGGTGAATCCGAAACGTACCGTTTTCAAGATTTTTGTGTTTGATTGGAAAATATTTTTCCGTCCATGCTTAAGTTTAAAATTTTAAAATTTGGTGGATTAAGAATTACCAATCAAACACTCCCATAATCGAGAGGTATACCAGATTTTTCGTAAATAGAACCACGGACTTCAGGAAAAGTTAATTTGTTAATTTTATGCCTACTTCGATTTCTCTCACTCTACCTGTTTTACATTCCGTGTTTTGATTTCTGTAACGAAAAACACGGAATGTAGGACATCTGGGGTGAGAAAAATCAAAGTCGGAATAAAACGAAATTTATACTTTTCCTAAATGCCGTGTTAGAACCTAGTTTAAATGTTTTTCCTATTTATGGGAATTTTATCAATGTTGAAAACGAGGCTAGTCCAGCAAAACAGTACGGTATTGAGACAACAGTTTGTCTTTTTGCCAATTTTCCACAAAATTTTATGGAAATTTGACGGGTGCTCCAGCACCCCTCGCACCCGTCTGGATCCGCCCCTGGTAACATTGAAAAATATATGACACCAATGCGCAGTTAATTTCCTAATGTGATTGCTGGCAAAAAATTTTATTCATAGCATTTGTGGATTATTTTAAGCCAAAGCTCCCATAGGATAGACATGTTGGATTAAGACTTGTTGGATTTATATTAAACTATTAAAAACATATAGAATTGGAGGCATTAAAAGTATTAATATATAATCTGCTAAAAATTATTTGCATTTGGCTGAATCTTACCAATGATTGCTCCAATGATCTTAATTTCGTCAATATTGTAGAATAAATTGTTTTTTTTAAGAATAAAGTATCAACGTGAACTAATGTTGAACTATGATTAAAAATTTCACATCAAAACAGCCTCCAATAAAAAATAACTTTATGAATGTTAAAATGTTGTCTAAATATCTTAAGAAATGTTAGATTTTGATAAAATGAATAATTAAATCCAAATAAAGATGCATAAATCCTTAATAAATAACTCGAGACCATACAATCACTTGCATGAGTTTTAATTTTAATTTATTTGATCAAAACCATTTCAGAATGATAAGATATAAAGTTTCTTGCTGTTTCAAATTTGCACGAATAATTACAATATCACAACCAAAATCATGACGATGACATAATGGTTTCAATCCACCAAGAATTATAGGAAAAGCATTGCAGAAGAGACTTCAAAAAGTTAATGAAACATCTGCATGCACAAGTATGTTTAAGATGACATAGCCTAAATCAAAGGAAACCTCACCTTGTTTGTTCAAAACATTGCTGAAAAGATTTAAGCGCATTAAAATTGCAGCTGCATCTCAAAAAATTGACTGCTTCTGAAATTGCTTCGTTCAAAATTTTTTGTCTTCGTTCAAAGTCTGATTTTATAATCCTTTCGAAAGTTGATTTTGTTATGCGAAAATCAGTAACGAATAAATTACATTATGGTGCCAATCTGTCAAATATCTTTGAATTGGTTGATGATTTTCATAGGTCTAATTTTCTTATCTAAATAGACTTCTTATCAAAATAGACGTTTAAATTTTAGCCAGGGCTGGCGGGTAAGAAACAACGCCCATCTCTCACACAAGTTTCATTAGCAGTTGGTTTGGGAACGTAAAAAACAAAAAATAAGTTAAAAAAAATATTATTTGTTTTGAAAATTTGCAAGAAACAAACATTCTTTACAAACAATGTTCTTTGCTTGAAATAAACAGAGTTTTCTTCTCTTGCAAAAAGAAAAAGTAAAGACATTTTCATGTCGTGTATTAGAGATTGCGCTGATTAGTTTGATTAGGTTATTGTTTCTTAGTACATGTTTGTCGCAACGTTCTGTAAGGCAAGTGTTTAGTATGTTATTAAATATGTTGACACTGTACTACTGCCTAGAGCGTTCTGTAAGGCAAGTGTTTAGTATGTTATAAATATGTTGACACTGTACTACTGCCTAGAGCGTTCTGTAAGGCAAGTGTTTAGTAAGTATGTTATAAATATGTTGACACTGTACTACTGCCTAGAGCGTTCTGTAAAGCAAGTGTTTAGTATGTTATTAAATATGTTGACACTGTACTACTGCCTCAAATTCATAATTTTATAAAAGTAATTAAGCAGTTAAGTCGTTTGACCGAAAAAGTCAACATTCTTCAATTAAAATAAGTCTGAAATCTATGCAACTGAAATAAATTCGTTAATCTTTTCGCGTAACCTTGAGATGTGTATGATTGGGAGATTAAAATACAAATAAAATTTTGTAGGTTGTGGAGCTTCGTTTGAATTTTCAACGAAGGTCAATGATAATGGTTTTTAATTAATTAGTTAAAACAGAACTTTCTTCACTGCAGTTGACACGAATTTCAACAAACTACACGTCAGCGAATCACAAATCACTCCATCGTTATTAAATAAATCAACCATAGAGCATTCTTTCACACATTCCCTACCATTAATCAGTCACACTGCACTCTATCAGTGACCAATCTAAAATTGCTCTTCCATTGATCACTCTATCATTGACAAATTGGCAAGCCTTCACTATTGCCCTTTTGGAATGTCATCGTACTTGATTGAAGAAATAGAAATACCAGTGACTATACCATTAAACGCTCTGTCATTGATAAATCACAAAGCACTCGATTGTTAAACACTGCGTGTTTGATAAGTCATAAATTACTCTCTCTATCATTGATCACTCTTATCATTGCCAAACCATCATCATGTTTCCACTTTTCTACTTTCTTAATTGTCATCGAACTGGACTAGAAACATCGATCAACTTTTAATCAATAATTATTATCATGCTATTGCTATTTGCTATTGTCCTTCTTTACATGTCATGGTGCGGGGCTACTGGAGAAAATATAAATCGTTAAACGCTCTTTGATTTATATATTATAAAGTAATCTGTTGTTGATCACTCTGTCATTCATGAATCATCATCATGCTTTTGCTATTGTTCTCTCATAATTGTCATGGTACTGGAGTAGTTTTGCGGTGATTCAAATCGATATGAGCTGCAGTTCTCAATCGTCATGTGACTTAATATCAGCAGTGTACTCCTGTCCACATAATTTCTCTATATGCTTATTTTCGGACAGTGTAGATTATAAAAATTATTCTGCTTGAATATTGGAACCAATTTGAACTTAAATTAATGATGGTTATTATCCCAGAGCCTCAATCGTTTACGTTTTTCGTCGAAAGAATGTTGAAGCAGCAAAGAAATGATACGAAATGCTTTAACTGTTCGGAAATGGCGCAGTCTGTTTTTTCGAAACAATTGTTCCTTTTGAATGTCGGCTGGTTAAAGAGTTTTGGAATAAAAATTTGTTCTATTGATCGTCAAAATAATAAAGTATTTTTTCCTGCAGCTAAATCCCTGGAATTCATTTATGATTTTATATTAACAAACAAATATCTTAAGTTATCTTCATAATTCAAATTTTGCAAGGTTAGGGTTTCTGGAACCAAAACAAACAATTTTAAATGTTTTTGTAATCTTCTAAGCGGTATAAAAAGTAGACATAGCGTGAATAGATTTTCTCAAAGAAAAGCATGCATAATTTCATCTTCAAAACCAAAGACAAAGCATATCTAAATTCTTATTTGACATAGATCAGTCTAGTTTAATAGGATCTTTTCTTAGTATTCCATCGCCCCTCCAACCGTTTCAAATGCTACGAAATCAATTCTCTCAGCACAAACCACACTGTGAAGTTAACGTCTTCCCAAAGATTAATCTTGGCTCCGTGTTTTTGACTCACTCATGAACAGCTTAAACGCGTGAATACAACTTAGCTATGGAAGACAGTTGACTATAAAATGTTCATTATTAAAATGATCATTTTTTTTTGTTGATCAAACATTAAATACTTAATAACATAAATAAAATCGAAATACTACAAAATCCAAAACTAATGTCAGTGAGAATTAAAACTTACGATGTTCAAATTGAACAGAAGAGATCTGATAAACAGTGGAATTGAATCTTAATATATGATTCAGTGAAGATAGACATGGATTCATAAACCAAAACCTTTAATACCGTTTTCGTTCATTATATGAACGATTGTCGTATATGAAATTATTGTAACAAGAAATTCTTTTCGGCAATATTTTTCACTGTTTACATTTGTTGATTGAAAACAAGAACTGTTAAACCAATATTTTCCTAGGAATCACATTTATTTAGTGAAATATGAATGTTTATATCGTTGGTAAAACGAGAATAAGATTTTAAAAATAAAGTCCAGAAAAAATGAAGTTAATGTAAAATGATTAAAATGTTCGGCATTCTTCGTACCATTAATATTTTGCCCATATTTACAAACTCCATTGGATTGGTGTAAGGTGTATTGGTGTAAGGGGGGTAAACAGAGTAATTATTTCAAAACGAAAATGTTTCGTGTGGTAAAATAAAAAGATAAAAGTGTACTAAATAAATTATGTCAAATACCATATACCTCATTTCATGTAGGGCTAACGTTTTTCGCAACCGCTCAATTTTCTTTCGAAATTCCTTCATACTTTTAGAGCAATCATTGTGAAGTTTAAAAGCCTTTTCTATTGGCAGCTCAACTTCCCTTTTTGGTCTCTTTTTTCCGAGAGTGTCTTCTTGTTTCAAGTGTATTTGCCATCTCTCTTGTAGTCGATCCAATCTCTGGACACTTTGTTTATAATCTCTAAACAGCATCATAACTAAAACAGGCAAAACAACGACATAAGCTAACAAAATCACCGTCCATACGACTTTTAAGATTCGTTTTAATTTCGGGGCACAATAAATAAGTCCAATTGGCTGTGTACGAATTTGTGCATCTGTTTTGTCGGAAATCCTTGCCTCGTCTTTGACCGCGGAATATTCAACTCTCAAATCTCGACACGGCTTCGGATTTTTAATAGAATTGTTACTAAGTGATTGGTTGCGCGGCAAAATGTCTCTGTCAAGGGCCATCATCATAGTTAGGCCAGTTTAGGCAAAGGTTGATCACCAAATATGACGCTTCATCAAGTGTTCGAAATTCGAATAGAATCAGGGGATTATCTGTGCGATATATGGCTTTGTTGTGATGTTAATTGAACAGCGAGGACGTTCAAATAAGCCCTACATGAAGTATAACAAAGACACACAAAGATTAGGTAGATTGACTTCCCTTTTTAAAAAAGAATGCACAATTGTGAAAGACATCTGTTTTGCTTGCTCATTGATACAAGTACCTTGATGTTTTTTAGAAGGTGCGGATTATTCAAGGCTATAGAAACGACGTAACCGAATATGCAAAGCAAAAAAGTCATAAATAATTTTGAGTTTGAAAATGAATGAAACATGCAAAAAGCACTTTATAAAACCAAAACAAAAATGAAATAGAAATCGTAAAACATAAAACCAAAAAAAAAACTTATCATTATTATTATTATCATTATTATTTTTTCCATTATTACAAAATTATTATTTCTATGCTTTTTCTGTTGGGCACAATTAAGATAATATATAATATCTGAAAAAATTATTATAAATAAATTCTCAAATAGAAAAACATTTGTTCATATGTTGCAGAAAATGATAATTCTTGGAAAGAGAAACAAATACGCATAAAAAAGAAAATTATTTTCTTAACGTTTGCAGCCTATTTCGTAAACGGAGTAAGAATATAAATAGAGTGGTGATTCGTAAACTGAGATTTATGAAAATAAATTGCTCTGACCTCACCATTTTATCAAATAAAGAAATGATTTATTAGCAAGTACTGATTGCATTGTTTTAATTAAAAAAAGACACTTTGAAGTAAATTGGATTAAATTATCTAATCAAATTAAATTCCATTACGGTAGCACCTGTCTTTTACGAATATGCAACAGTCACTGGCCTATTGTTTTCAACCTACCAGACAAAGTATACGAAGCATACACCTAGAAGAATAAAACCTGTAAAAATTGATTCATAAACTAAGTCCGCAGTACAAGTAGGTGGAGAGAATAATTTTCAGATGAATAATATAATTAACATATATTTATTCTTATTTACATTTCACCTTGTTGAGATAAATTTATGGAAAACAATGAAAACAAAAGTATAAGACACCAAACAAAATTTTTTCCTAAAAGTAAATTTGTAAAAATAGGACCAATTGGAAGAAGAAAAAATCGCTATAAATAGTCAATAAGTTATTCAAAATTTTATGATTTGCAAGAACGTGTTATTAATGGATAACGGAGAAAAAGAAAATGAGGAAAATTGGAGATCGACTCGCAAATCATCTTCACATTCGCATCGCACAAAAAAGTGGGAACCTCTGCAAAAGAGAGTAGGGATATAAAAATATATGAGAACATCAAGTATACAGGGTGTCCCAAAAGATGGTAATTCGTTTGACAAGGGCTTATCATAAAGACAATGCCTTAATAAATTTAATATTACACCAGCAGCAATAAGGAAAAGATAGCTTACAATTGGGTACCTTACACCATAAAATGGATGCAATCACAACGAAACCAGTGCCTTTGAACAAAAACGGCCTAAGAAACACGTTGAAAAACATGAACACCTTTAGTGATGCAAATATTATCAAATAAATTTTTGAACACCTTTAGTGATGCAAATATTATCGAATAAATTTTTAATATATACTTTGCTGCATTAAAATTTGATAATAGAAATGAGGTATTCTTCAAAATATTCTTGCCTATGCCGTTTAAGTGGAGACTCTGGTTTCCAGATGATACAAACTTCAGGATTTTGAGAAAAACATATCAGCACTTTAGACACCAATTTTATCAGCAAGTTAACAATTAAATATTATTGTCTACATAATATCAAATACAGTAAGCCAATATCTTCACGAATAGATTATATCAAAGGTGTTACCTTCTTCTTGAGACATGGATTAAAAAATAAAATAAATGGATAAACATATGAAAGAAGAATGAAATGAAACCCACAAAATATCAACAAGAAAGAGCATTATAAACTATAAGAAACATTATATCTTTATGACGACACAAAACTTTTTCTCGTCATTGAAAGCGATGCCACAGCAAACGTTGACGTTTAATTAAAGTTTGCAAAGCATGATAGTTTGCAAAGTATGATAGGATTAAGCTACGAATCCAATTTTAGCAAAGAAAATATTGCACCGAAAAGATTAAACATTTCAAATCCTCTTGTACACAAAACATACAATATCAAATGTTGTTGATGTATCAAATTCAAAACACGCCTAAGAGCTTGGTTTTGTATTTCCTGGTTTCAAATGCAATAGACTAAAGCCATGACAAACAAAAATATTGGCTTAATTTGAGAAATGATAAACATCCAAATATTCAATTCATAACATTACACCAGTTTCAAAGTAATAATCTGAACATTTATTCGCACATCAAACAGGCCTGACCTCAAAGAATTATGTGCTTGTTCTCTGAACCAGAAATAAGTTTAACACAATATCACAGAATATGCCAAGAAAATAAAACATCATCTCTTACACAAACATTGTTTTTGATTCCTCTAAAACCATTTTATAAAAAGTATTAAAGCACATGATTGTGATTGATAAAAAAATTACAGCCTTCTTGCAAATGCAAATGCATTACAAATTCAATCTGCCATATCAACAATACACGCAAAGTACTTGACATTTTGCATTACACGAAATACATTACAATACCCGAATTATGTAGTACATTACACAAAGGATACATTTTCAATGTTCGTGCACAACGGTGCTGGGTGGGCTTGGATAGAATCCTAACTGAGTGTCCGAAAAACATTTGAACTTATGCGTAATTGGTAAATCTGAAAATATAGATGAAAAGAATGATTAAAAGATTACACGAATAGTGCAAATGCATTCAAACACAATATCAAAAACCACTTCATGCAAAGTCTATTTAAAAGAGAAAAAAATGTATGCATTTACCACTAAAGTTATCAAACAGCATTTCGGCAAATTTTTACTAAATATAAATATATTTACAATATATTTCATTTATATAAGTTTCTGTCTTTTATTTTCATGACATATCTCTATGGGGACCAATATGTAATCAAGGTCTTTCGATCTTATAGTGCTATCCCTGCCACTCTAGTAGAGATACGTAATTTATTTTTTTTTAAATAATATTTTAAGAATTTCTATTTTTAATAGTGTAAGTAGTATTTTTATCGCAAAATTGTAAATATTTATATTTTTAACTTTAGCCATTACAAAATTGTAAATTTTAATTTTAAGTGGCAATAAATACTTACTTACTTAGTTTGAGGAGAAAAGGGAAAAACAGAAGACAGCACTGCATTTGAAATTAGAGAAAGCTGGAGGGCTATGGAAATCAGCTCAAGAAATTGAAAATAAACAGCATTTGGAAGAGAAAGGCAAAATCGAGCTTCTCTATTTACAACTTCAATTTCACCACACAGTTCTTAACTCCCAGGCACTAGAGTCATACTATTTTCGAAAGTCGTACACTGTGAAAGGCAAGAAAATAGAATTTACCTCAACACACATTATTGACCATTTGATTGAAATCATAAGAGTGAACATTTTTGAGAACACAGATATCAATGTTCTTTAAGGCCAAACAGCAAGCACATTTTCATATTGACTGACTGTTCCAGAAAGAAATGAGGAGATTAAAAAGCAAAAAGAGCAGTTACAACGAGTCTTAAAAGAAGCAAGGCTGAAAAGAAAGGCAAAGAAAAGTCGAGGAGATCTTGAACCGCTGCTCAAGCATCCAGAAGGACTTGTTGGCAAAATAGTAAAACACAGGATACAGGAAGATGCAGATTCTTTCCCAGAGTGGTTTGATGCTTAAGTGACAAAGAACCTAATGCAAACAAAGTATGAACTTTGTTATGATGCTGATGGCGATGACTTTCGATTTAGTTTTTCATTCCTCAGTGACACTTAAAAAAGGGATTTTTGATAGTCCTTTGATACTAGAATTTGGTAAAAAAGGTGAGTAAATCATTTACAAAATAGTCAATAATCATAAATATTTTCTATTAGTTGCTAATGACCATTGTTTTACGTGCCGTGAGAATCGTGCTTTGTTGCCATGGTAACCGATTCAACATACTATTTTGATTTAATGGATTCTTGCTGCTAATTAGAGAGCTATCCTGTTTATTTAATTGTGAATATTAGCGATAATAGTGAGCGACGTTTCGATGTCATCTTAACATCACTTTCAAGCTAAATGAAATAAAAGACGTTATTTGTATATATAGAAAAATAAACAATAGAAAGATTTTTTAAGTGATGAGAATTTTGGCGGTTCAGATGATAGGCGCCAAAATGACTAAGTGAACAATTTGGCGGCGATGGAATCTGACTGCTTGTTCAGTTTTGGCTTCAAATCTTTAATGAACAACATT